>PVLD010004611.1:0-67207 GCA_004027595.1 Dinomys branickii
GACTAAATTTGCATGTCTGTATATGGGTCCATACATCTACAATTCGAAGATATCAATGGATAAAGCAACAACTACTGTTGAGACCATATCACCTTGTCTATAGATTAGTTGTGATTGTACTATTTTCTATGATAATGGGTGTCTGTTTGTCAATATGTTTTTGTACTTTTATGTTTCTAAAATTAAAAAAAAAAAAGAATGATTCAGAACAGGTCTGAACTATTCTGTAGATTGATTTGATGAATCCATCATAAACATCTCTCATACCAACATCAGCTTTTTGCCTGTTGGGGAAGCTAATCATCACCCAGGAAAGGTTACGCCACCAAGTCTTACAGGGTTTCCATCTGCTGGATTTTCCTATCCAACTATGACAATGCTCCAGAGGTAAATATTTAGGTCTCTATTAGCTACTGCAGAGTCTAGTCATTCATAAAGAGCTACAAAGAGCAAGTTATTGAGAGAATAAGAGGTACCCATGTAGAATTAAACCAAAGGAAAGGAGAGGAGCATGCTGTTGTGAATACGGTGGAGGGTGGCTGACTTCACTATGCAATTTCCCTGCGTGCTGAGATATTAAGCACATGCGGAAATGCATTCCTCAAATGCCAGCCCCTCTTCCCATGCAAGAATTTACTTCACTGCAAACAGACTTGACCCTTGGTTAGTCATAAAATGACACGAACTAGAAACCTGCATCTCCTAATCACTCCTTGTTAATTCTACTTTTACCCAGTTTGATCTAGCTAACTCTTTGGAAGAGTCCCCTTGTAAAAAATTATTTCAGATTCTTAGATAACTTTAAGAGACTATAGTGTTGTAGTTTAAGAGATTGTAGATTGTAGTTTTCTCCAGTTAGCAAAAACATACATATACATTTACATTAAATTCACAAATCTGAAGAAGTGGTTCCCTTTCTCAAATAAAAGTTTATTCTAATCTTAGAAATAACACCAACAGGTTAAAAAGCCCTTAGAATTAATAACAATGAAAAGCTGAAGGTACATTAAATTCTTATCTCTATCTTTGCTAGCGTGAACTTTATTACTATTTCCCTGCATATTTGATTCATATTTAGTTCGCATTACTGCAACTGCCCCAAATCCTTCTTGAAGCAAAAAAGAATAAAAATAATCTTTATAAGTTTAATTGAATGTATACTAAGAAAAAAATGTGATCTGTGTACTAAAATAATAGGCTTCCAATCCCCTTCCGCTGCTTTCTTACATAACCACTAAGAGGGCTTGAAAAATTTCAGTAGAATTTGTACACTTCCGATATCAAGCATATTTTCATGGCATTCCATCTCTCAAATTTTGTTTTATTTTCTTCTGCATATACTTAGCACACTGATATCCACACTATGCAGTCTGAATAATTTTATGATGAGTACATAATGAAAAGCAATAAAATAGTTTGTTAGCAAAATCTCCTCCTTTATCTCTTTCCCTCTCTCCCCCACTCACTCAGACACACACTTACACACATGCATTTGCAAAGACATAGAATTCGTTAACTTTTCTGCACCCTACCCTAATCCCCAAGAGAATAGTCACATATTTCAAATGCATAACTAGAGAAAGAACAAAAACTTTTACAACAAAATAATGACCAAAGATAAATGTTAAAGATGAAGCGAGCGTATGACTCTCCACAGGAAATGCTACTTAGGAAAATTTCTGTGACTGGGCCAAATTCTAATTTATTGTTTCTTTACAGCCTAAGTAGAGACAAGAAGATGGATTACAGAGCTATCATTTTCTACAGAAAGAAAGCAAACCAGTTCATCAACAGAGACAAACTTCACTTCCCTCTCCCAGAGTTTGATGATGCATTTGTCAGAATGATCTTTATATAAGGACAGGGAGCTCCATAGTGTCCCCTATAGCAATTTTACGAGCAATACAGATATGTTCCACATAGATATTCTTTATATCACTCTGACACTAAAGCTGAATGCCCATTAAGTGTTGCAGTTCTCTAAAAGCAGTACAGGAAGTGAGAAAATGGGAAGAGAAAGCAGGAAGTTGTCACAAAGAAAGGCAAAGAAATGTACGTTTCTGCAACAGGACTTACTAAAAATTTATGCTTGGACTACACTAAGACTGAAAAGTTAATACTTTCTTATAATGTGTTACTTGAAAGTCTCCCCTGAGTTTCAGACAGAAGTTAGTTGGTAGAACACTTAGGTGCTAGAAACAAAAATGGCATATTATCATGAAAGTTACGTAAATTATTAGATATTTGTCTTATGAACCAATCAGATCACGAAGTAGTCGGTAGACAAGAGTTTATTTTCTTCTCTTTTATGTTTCTCCAGAAAAGACACCTCTACACTTTGAGGAAGAGCTCAGCAGGAGCAGCAAACTTCTTCCCCGTACAGCAGCATAAATTGCTGTGCGCACAACAGACGTGGACTCTCAAACACTTGCTGCGCCAATGCATTGCACTGGCTTCCTGGAAATTCTAGAACATTAAAACTGTGCTTCCTAACTCTATAACTTTCCTAGAAGAAAGATAAATGTTAAATACATAACCTGTAAAGGTGGCGCTTTTTTGCTGATCACTTAAAAAAGAACTATTAACTGGAGATTTGAAAGTCTCCTTTTAACTCAAAATTGGAATAGCTTTATTGTTAAACTTGGATTTTCATCTTTGCACTGACACATACTGGATATGTGCTTTCATCTTTGTTCATCTTGGTTTCCTCATCCATGAAGTGCTGAAGCCACAAGGATCTTCTGAAAGATACAGCAGACCAAAAACACTGGACACGATATTCAATCAATAAGCCATAGCTGAGAAGCGTTTGAACATTGTAATTCAAGTGTCTGAGTTTAGTCCTCCTTTCTTGATAGAGAGGAAGAGGTTCGTTCCCTTATTGTTAGTTTTAAAATCTGTGGTTCCAGAATTCCAAAAATTATATAAGAAATACAAATATCAGTAAGAGAAATAAAGTATCTGAGGTTCCAAACAAACTTCTCACTTTGGTCACATGTACCCCTATAAATCATGAGCTTCATTCCAGCCTCAAACTATATAAAACATATAATTTTAAGATGAATTTGGGTAAGGAGATTTCATGAAAACTATCTAAACCAATTTTATGAAATAAAACTTTACTAAGATTTTCATGAAAATTTTTGTGTAGTTGAATTTTTACTTAAACCAAAGTTTGATAAACCAATTGATCCAGGTTCTGTGACCATAGATGAAATCATCGATTTGCCTACAGGAATGAATTAACAATGACTCATTGATAGGCCACTGAAGTTGACACCAGCAGCTGAATTTCTACATTGCTTTCAATCCTCAAAATGTAAAGGAACATCGTAGAAGGCTGAAGGAATAGCTACCAAGAGAATTGCACTTTATCATGAATTTACTTAATTGTGCTGATCTTAAGTATGTGGGTTTGAGGTCTATGTATATTTCTGTTTTAATATAGATGGAGAAACAGTTTCTGAGTTATATAAATGGAAAGGACTATAATTCTATGAGTCAGCTATGTTTTTCTTTTTATCCTGTTTATTAGCTACAAGAAGGTTCAGTGTTCAATCTCATATCTGTTTATCTTCTCACATAAAAGGCAGGTAGTATAACTGAATGTGGGATTCTAAATAGGATCACCCAGTATTTTACTTCTGGTTCCTTGTATTATCTCAGAAACTCTGAAAATGTACCTACATATACAATCCTCTTGATGTCTTCACTGTGAGTAGGACTGATAATAACTCTTTGTTTAAGGATCCTACTATAAGGGAATTTAAAGAACTTTTTCACTATGTGGAGACTGACAAAGTGTGGCTCCAAGCTCAAGCAAGCTTTATTGCTGTCTTTTCCCTCCAACAGGGGAGATAAGGAAAGGGAAAGAATTTCAGTCATCCAATGAAGTTAAGGGTCGCACATCTTTACTGCTCTGAGGCAATCATGGGAAGCCTGGTGTGTTATCTCGATAGTCACTTGCCCTTTGAAACACTTTTGGCTACTCAAAAGCTAGAAGAATAACAGGACACTCAGGGAATCCTCAAAGGGACATGCACAGCATACCAAGCCAAATGCAAGTCCTGTGACCACAGAGTAGCCCAGAGAAAGACCATGATTCACCCTGCACCCACAGATACATTGGGACTGGAGGCGAGGTTGGCTTTCCTGAAGCTGGCAGGGATGGGAGGTGGCAGTGAAGGCTTCTAATCCTATTTTGCACGAGAAAATGTGCAAGGGTGGAGTTTTTCAAGGGTGGCTGCCAAGACTAAGCCTACAGTTTGCTAAGAAATTCCCATAAAACACATCTTTTTAAAATGATAGTTAAAATTTCATCTAAAATCTACAGTGAATCCCAAATCAAACTATGGGGTCAGAGTCAAATCTTTCAGGCAATTTTATTTTATTATTTGATCAGGGCATATTAATTTTATACAGAATAATGGACTCTGTTGTGGCATATTCACACATGAATATATCATCCTTGGACTTTATTTATTACGATTACCCTTATCTAAACCTCATTACCCTCTGCTCTCCATCTTTCTTCCCCAACTCCCTTTCTCCTCTCTAACGCACTCTTTTCTATGTCCGTGTTTTCTTTTTCATTCTCTCCCTACGTTGTACATATGAGAGGAAATGTGTGATACTTGTCTTCCTGAGTTCAGTCTGTTCTACTTCACATGATGCTTTTTTTTTTTTTTTTTTTTTCTGGTACCGGGGATCGAACTCAGGACCTTGCGCTTGCCAGGCAAGCGCTTATGCCACTGAGCTATACCCCCAGCCCCTATACTACTTCACATGATGATCTCCAGGCTCATCCACTTTCCTGTAAATGACATGATCTTTTCTTTGTGGCCAAATAATATTCTATCGTCATATTTTCTTTATCCATTCAACCACTGACAAGCACCAAAGCTCATTCCATTATTTACCTAGCGTGAACTGTGCTGTGATACAAATAAATGTACAAGTATCTCTAAAGTATGTTGACTTTAATTCCTGTGGGAATTTCAGGAGCAGCAGTATTACTGGACTTATTTTAATTCTATTTTTAAATGTTTTTAAGGAACCTCCATATAAGATTCCATAGCGCCTGTACAAATTTACACTCCTATCATCAGTGTAGAAGAGCTCCTTATTTCTGGAATCCCTGCCAGCATTTATTTGTTTGGTTTGTTTGGTTTGTTTTCTGTATTCTTCATGATGGCCGTTCAGACAGGGGTGAGCTAGAATCTCTCTCTAGTTTTCAGTTTCATTTCTCTAACGGTTAAAGATTTTAAATACTTTTATGTAATTATTGGCCATTTATATTTCTTCTTCTGTTTAGTTCACTTGCCTACTTATTCACTGGTTTTCCGAGTTTTTTTCTTGTTATTATGTTTTTGAGTTCTTTGTATTAATTCTTGGTATTAATTTCTGCCAGATGAATAGCTGGCAAAGATTTGCACATATTCCATAGGCTCTCTTCACTCTGTTGCATTTACTGTGTGGCAGTTTTGTTAGTCTGATTCAGTAACATTTCTACATTTTCGCTATTATTCCTGGGTACTGGAGACCTGCTCAGCAGGTCACTACTCGTGTCTATATCTTGAAAACCTACCAAGGTTGAGCAAAGGGGATATAAACAGTCTAACAATTCAACAGTGAGAAATGAGATGCAAACAGTAATAAAATCTCTAGCTGGGCATGGTAGCACACGCCTGTCATCCCAGCACTCAGGAGCCTGAGACAGGAGGGTCATTGCAAGTTCAAGACCAGCTTGGGCTACAAAGTGAGTTTAAGGCCAGCCTGAATTTCATAATGAGAGCCTGTCTCAAAAAGAGAAAGAAAGAAAGAAAGAAAGGAAGGAAGGAAGGAAGGAAGGAAGGAAGGAAGGAAGGAAGGAAGGAAGGAAGGAAGGAAGAAAGAAAGAAAGAAAGAAAGAAAGAAAGAAAGAAAGAAAGAAAGAAAGAAAGAAAGAAAGAAAGGGACAAATAAAAAAAGCTCCACAACAAAGAAAAGGCCAAGACTAGTCAGATTCACAACTGAATTTTACCAGATTTTTAAAGAACTTTACCAGACATTTCAAGAAGAACTAATACCAATGTGTCTCAAACCATTCCATGAAATAGAAAGAGAAGGAATGCTTCCGAACTCATTCTATAAAGTCAGAATCACTCTGATCAGCATCACTTAAAGATAAGGACACAGAGAAAGAGGGGGAAGCGGCAAAGGAGAAGAGAGAGGAAGAGAGAAGCGAAGAAAAGGGAAGACGAGAGGAGAGGAGGGAGGAAATAAAGTTAGTTATAGGCCAGTAATCCTTCGTAAATATGGGTACAAAGATCACCAATAAGAAACTCTCAAATCAAGTCCAACATCACATTAAAAAGATCATATACATTATCAAGTGGGATGCAAAGATGGCTCAATGCTCCCAAATCAATAAACACAATGTATAGATTCAAGGATAGAAATCACATGGTCATCTCCATATTGTACATGCAGAAAAATTCTTTTACAAAAAATGGAACTATTTCATAATGAAAATCCTGAAAAATTATAAAAGGATTCCACCTCAACATAATAATAGTTGTTATATGATAAACCCATTCCCAACATCATAAATAAGTAGGGAAACATTCTTTCATATAAAACAAGATAGAGATCTCTGCTTTCTCCACCATAATACTTGAGGTGCTAGTCAAGCAACTATGCAAGAGAGAAAAAAAAGGAAAGGGGTACAATAGGAACAGAAAAAGTCAAATTAGTCCTGTCTTCTGGTGATACAGCCCTGTACTCATAAGGTTATAAAAACTCAACAAGAAGACGTTTAGAGCTCAAAGGCAAATTCAGAAAAGTAGCAAGATACAAAATAGACACACAAAAAATCACTAACTTTTCTACTGACCAATAATAAATACAGTGAGAAAGAAATCAGGTAAACATTTCCATTCACAATAGCTTGAAAAAAAAAAACCTAGAAATAAGGACAGGAAAGACCCTTACACTGAAAACTATAGACCACTGATGCAACAAATTGAAGGAGACATTAGATTTCTCCCATGTTAATGGATGGGAAGAATTAATACTGCTTGAATGATCGTATTACTAATACTTACACACAGATTCAATGCAATCCCCATCAATATAGAATAATATTCACAGAACTAGGAGAAAAAAATCCCAAAATTTATATGGAAACATAAAAGACCCAGAATAGTGAAAGAAATCATAAGTAATAAGAGTAGTGCTAGAGATACCACAATTTTTAATGCTATAAAATTATACTACTATAATTTTATGCTATAAAGCCATAGTAACAAAGATAACATGATACTACCATAAAAACAGACATGCATACCAATTGAGTAGACAAGACCACACAAAAATAAACCTATTATCTTCTTGACAAAGGTGAAGAAAACATGCACTGGAAAAGGCATCTCTAAGAAACAGTTCTGAGAAATCTAGTTATCCATATTTAGGAGACTGAAACTAGATTCTATCTGTAACCTTACACAAAAACCAACTCACAATGGGTCAGAAACCTAAATGTGAAACTCAGACAATTTTATATCTAACAATCTTACAATTTTTGGATTGTTTCAATGCTAATTTGGGGACCTGATAATATCTCATTACAAAGTGGCTTCTTTTTGGAAAAGTCTAGGCCTCAGAAGGAAAGAATTGTCTCAGGAACCCCCTATCAAATGAGCCATTATAAGAATACCTATGGGAGGCACTCAATGTATAATAGTACTTACTGTCGTAGGACCAATTCCTTCAATCTTATCAAAATAAAAACCAAAAATTGTTTTGTAAGAGTCTTGTGTGCAAGTACTAGGCTTGGCCCTAACCTAATCAATGACTGACAAAGGTAAAATCAGGTGTTCATAATCTGTAAAATCTGGCCTTGATTTCTACTTTCAACTGTTTCTTCCAAACATTATCTTGGCAAAGTAGTCTGTTATGAAGTTCACTTTAATACAAATGAAAAAGAGAAAAGTATGATTCTCATTCAGCCATGAATTAGCGGTGATTTTGGAAAAGCCATTTACACATAGTGTCTGTGAGAAGAAAAGAAGTTTGGGAAGGTGAGCTCTAGCTTTCGCTTTTCCTCTTATCGTGTCCATCAAATGGGTGTTCTTGTACTTGTTTTTGCCCTGCTTTAACTCACTAAGCTCAGAAGCCTTTCTGAAGGCGTTATTTATCTTGCATGATCCTATTAGCATCCTCTGCAATGTCTAGCTGGCTGATATCAGCAGAGGGCACTTTGGCCCACTTTCAGCCCTCCTGTGGCAAAAGAGTTTACAGATCAAAGTGCTTAGCAAGACTTACAGTGCCACCATTGACAATCAGGTCTTGGGACACTCTCTCCAGCAGTAGACAGCTGCACGGACGCTGTCTACACCATGATTTAACACTGTGAACTTGTTTTGAAACAGCTCTTTTTGATACCAGATGTCCAGCAGTGGCTATTTTCAGAGGCTTTACACAGTCCCTGCAATGCCCATGCATGTCATTTTGCTCCAAAATGTGCTACATCAACAGCAAGTCTCGACATCATCTCCTTTTGCAGGTTTCCTGAGAAAAGACAAGGCACTGGGGTGAAATGCAGAGACGTCACTGAGCTGATCATGAGTCTCAGTCTTGTCTAGATTCGGCCATGTTTTAGGGTAGTTTTGTGCACTTTGGTGGTGCTGTGAACAGATTGATGCCAATAAGCCATTTGAGATAAGAACTAATTGGAAACAGAAGGTTGAAGCATGATTATGTAGGGAATGAGCAAAGGGGACAGACAAGTAATTATTCAGGCAGAATTTCTTTACACAAAAGGCAGATGGAAAAGGGAACAAAATTCCAAAGTCCGTGGCAGAAGTAAGCAGCTGCACATTTCCTTTCTGTGTGTGTGGAAAAGCAAACAGAGTGATTCACTGGGTTGGTAACAGGCTCCAGGGATCCCTAGGGATTCACAACATGTTGGCAGCCCACGGCATGTAAAACAACTCAGTGGTCTCCATCTAATTCACCTCCTCCACTGCTTCTAATTGTGAGGCACATGAGAGGAGATTTCAGGGAAAGACTGAGGAGGGAGGGCTTCTGGTTCCTGTGAATCACGCCAGAGGTGTGTGGCAAAGAAGGCAGGAAGTACAACACAGAAATGTTCCGCATTTGTCAGGAGCCATCAGTCAAATTTAAGTGAACATTCTCATTCATAAATACCAGCCCAGTAAAAAAAGAAATCAGGAAAAGAACTTGATAAAATATTTCTTCAAGTGACCATACAGCTACTGGGCTGCAGCCAAATGAAGCTGTATGATAACAAAACTATGATTTGTCTTTGAAAGACAAAGACAATAATAATTAGTAATCAGGACAGGAAACTAAGCCGCAAAACAGCCCCCCACCAAAGCAAAACCCATTAGCAGCAGCCTTACTCAGCAAGAGTAATTTAAAAGCTGTTTAACTGTACTGCATACCAAAATACAAAATGAGGACAGAACAGCATCCTTCCTTTTTATTCCAGGATCACATTTAGCTATGTACTTATCCATTCGTGTGTATGTGTAATGATTAAAAGGCAAATGGAGTGAAAGAACGTTCGAGAACATCCCCTCCCACAGCCTGACAATCAAAAGGAAGTTAGGCTCCAAGTTATCTGTGACAATAAAGCCACAGCTCAAGCTTTGCAGTGAAGAGATAGGCATTGATATATAAAACACTATACAGACAAGATAAAAAATAAAGACATATAAGATCTCATGAGAGGTTAGGGTGATAATTTGGCAATGAGGCATAAAAAATATACTTATGCATAATTATTAAAGATAACAGAATGGACAATAATAGATTTCAGAACAAGAAGAATACTAGATTTGAAGATAGGATGAAGATAGGGTAAGGTACAGGCTTTTCCAGTACCTGGTTGGTTCAGAGATTCCACAAACTGATGCTGCTGTGCATTTTCACAAACTGATGCTGCTGTGCGTTCAGTTACAGCCCTTTCTTGCCTCAACTTCTTTGTGCTCACTCTCCTCATAGTTCTAATCTCCCTTCCTGCTCTTGATGACGCCCAGAGTTCTGTTGCTTTGACTTTTCTCGGCTTTTCTTCTGTATCTAAATCACATTTTTTCCTCTAGTTGAATGTCTTCTGGACTTTTCCCTTCTGGATCCACAGGTTTCTTGTGTATTATGTAACATAATTTCCAATTCTATATTTATATCTCTGTTGGTTAATGTCAGTGTTCCTCACTGCTAAGTTCCTTCCAGGCAGAGACTGGCATGTCCTGTTCGCCACTATTATAACTAATTCCCAACCAGAAGCCTGGCACACAGTAAGCACTGAATGAACATTTGTGTCTGAATGAACAAACACCAGCCCCAAAGCTTCTCATAAGAATAAGGAAAATGGGTAGAAGTTATAAAACTAAACAAGGACCCTGATATCCGCAACAAAATATTTCTATATTAAAAATCTAGTAACCATAATTTTACTAATTATGGGCAGGTAAAAGAGCTAATAACAGCAACAATGATAATATAATTGTACTATTTGCATTATATATGATCATAATAACAACAATGATATCTACAGCTTACACAGCAATTAATCACATGCCAGGCACTGTCCTCAAAAGTCATTTACACTAATTATTTAATTTTTCTAGCACTTAGGGATATACACACTGTTATGATCTCCATTTTAGAAAAGAAGACACGGAGGAACAAAAACAAAAGAACATGTATATTCAAATTTATATAGTTATCAAGTGATAAAACTTATATTAGTAAGGGGTCTTCAGAGAAACAGAACCAATAGAATGTGTAAGATAGATAAAAAGATTTAAGGAACTGGCTCACAGGATGGTGGGAGTAGGTAAGTCTGAGATCTATAGGGTATGCTAGTAGGCTAGAGAGCCACAGAAGGGTTGACATTGTACTTCAAGTACAGAGACAACCTGCTGTAAGAACTCCCACTTCTTCAAGAGAGGGCAATTTTTTTCTTTTAAGGCCTGAAGCTGATTGAATAGGATCCATCCATGTTGTGGAAGTTCTACTTAAAATCTACTGATTGCAGTGTTAATCATATCTAAAATGTGCTCACTGCAATATCTGGACTCATGTTTGATCAAAACTTGGTACATTGGCTTAGCCAAGTTCATACACAAAATTAATCATCAAAGAATGGAGATAAAACTTGCATCTATTCCAATATCCAAACACTCAATCAATGTACTACCAAGACATTTAGGCTTTACGGATTAACCAGATCACTCGGTTTAAATTCAGTGACAGTGTCAATGTATGCTTAAGGTCCATTTTCTTTACTTATGACATTATGATAGATATTTCATAGTTATGACAGGTATTTATGTGTGTGTGTGTGTGTGTGAGTGTGTAAAGTACAAAACCACTTTGTTTTAATAATTTCCATACAAAAAATGGTCCATTTCCTGGGAATACTATTAAGTATCAAACTGGCAAAAGATGAACTATAGGACTGACCATTTAAAGCTAACACATTCTTCATGAACAGATCTTAAGTTTCCAATGGCCGGGCAAAAGCCAAACACATCGAAGCAGTTCACGCACCACTGTATCCCAAGACAGCAGATGAATTAAATGACCAGTATGTTTGAAAAGCAGAACACTGAATAGAGGTGGCAATCCCAGAGTTCAAGCTGTGATTCCACATGAGCCAAAAGTGACCTTTCAGTAGACACACCCATGCGCTTTCAGAATGCTCGCACGTTCTCCGTGGCAGCAGCTCCGCAAGCTTCCACAGAAACCTGCTGGTTCATGCTCATTCCTTGGTGTGTAAGTGTTGCATCTGTATACCTAGGCTAAATGCTACATGGGCTGTGCTGCACTTAACATATTAGACCTCAGATATATGGTCACGTGAGCAAAATAAAGTTTATTATATATAAGCCTCCATCATGAAGAGTCAATTCCTGTCCAAAAGGAGCACAAATTCTTCCTGACTTTTCCAATCCATAAAATAGAGATAGAATTTGTAAATTATGGATGTTAACACATAGTAGAATATTAAGAAACACAATTATAGTTTTTTGAGAAGTTTCCCTACTAATTCCGTTTGACTCAGCTATTCCCCTTCTGGGTACTTTCCTGAAAGATTTAAAGACACCCTATTACGGTGATACACGGTGACTCATGTTCATAGTTGCACCACTCATAAGAGCTGCATCTTGGAAGCAGGCTATTTGTCCAACACCCGAGGAATGAGTAAGGAGAGTGGTATTTAGACACAATGGAGTGCTCCTCTACCATAAAAAGATGCATCCAAGTTATCTGTAGGAAAATAAATGCACCTTGTCACCATACTGTTAAGAGAAATAAATCATATGCACAAGCTGAAGTGGGGCATGGTTTCTTACATATGGGAACCTCAAAATACAAATAAAGAGCAAAACAGAAGTTAAGTAATAGGAACTAGAGAGAAAGATCTTTTGCAAATGGGAAGAGGGTCCCCAGAGAGGGAAGGAAGGGTGGGGCAGGGGAGAACAGGTAGAAAAAGAACTGACATGTGTCGTGTCCGTATACCAACTTCCCACAAGGAATGTGATCACCATGTACTACAAACAGGCACGAAGAAAAACTAAAAACTGGAAAGGGAGATGAAATTTCAGTCTCACTTCTTAGACAACAGCTTTTTATTTAAAGTAGAGCCTGGTTTTGCAAAAGGTGCCCACTAGAGAACTGGAGTAAATATTTGCAAAGAAATTTTTTGAGAGCTGAGGAAAACAGAAACCTTTTGCTCCGAACTTTTATCCATCATTAAAATAGGTACCCCTGAAGCCTGGCAGTGGGTGGAGTTCTGCTCCACCCCCTGATGCATCCACTTTTTGGAATAACCTACAGCGGAGTTGGTGTATCCACGCATCCCCAAAACATGAGACTTTGCGGGTCAGTTTCCTCAGGGTAAGCCATCCAGCTAAATGACAGCTATATCAGTTGCCAGAAATAGACATCAGTTCACCTAAAACATTCAAGTTAAAGAGTCTAAATTGAGGAATCAAAATTTTATGTATAACTGGCGGCATGATAATTGATGACTTGGAACACCAAGAAGCAATGTTTACATTTCAAACATGGAGAGCTTGATTTTCCTGGCACGAACATGAAAAAGACAAAAAGGATATGCACAGTTACACAGGAGGAAACATGTTTCAACGATGAACATTTCACTGCAAATGACAAAAAGAGCTTCAGGGAAAACCTGGAGGAGAAGAGAATCAAGTGAACAAGAAAGGGATTTACATATAGAGAGCGTGTTAAAAGGGGAGGTCAGGCCCTTTAGGACAAGGAGAGAAAAAAAACTCACATTCTGTGATTTTTCCCTTTGCCTCCTCCTTCCTCCTAACTGTAAGGGGGAGAGATTGTGATTAATTATCTGCTGGGTCCCTCAAAACACAATGCCATGAAAACACAATTCTGTAGGGTTAAACACCAGAAAAAATGGAGATTACATGAACAAGGATATTCTGGAAAGGATGTGATAAATATATTAGCTCATGAGAGGACACAGAAAGAGGTGAATTGTGAAGCTGGTCAGCGGAGAGGGGAAAAAGCAAAAGTCCTTGCCAAGGGGCTGTGTAAACAGGACAAGCAAAAGGGACTTTCTCTCCCGAACTGTAAGTGAGATGTTGGAAGAAACAGTCACTGGCCATCCAAACAGAAAAGGGGTAGGAAAGAAATGCTCTGGGCAGAAGTATCAATAATGAACTATTTTTTGTAGCTCCCCATATACGTCTGGAGCACACTGACCTCATTTGGTGTGCAGGTGGCCCCATCTGAGCAGCGAAGACGTGTCAGGAGCAGAGCACAAATGTGCACCAGGGCAAAGCCAGGAAGGGGGAAGCCAGAGGGGTCATTAACATGTACAGCAGGTGGCCACTGAGCCCTGGTGACTTAATGGGATCCCCCAGGTAAAACAGCAGATGAAGACCAAATGAGAGAGAAAAATCGCGGGATAGGCACTGAAAGCAAAGCTAACATAATAAAAACAAGAATTGGATTATACAGTGGATTAGAAAAAGGAAGTATTACATTTAGTAGAAAGGGGAAGCAAACGCCTGTAAAATAGGAAATTGATGAGGAAAAGAGGCTCAAGATGAAACATAATATCTAGCTCATTTCACAAAACTTCTCCAAACTGCAGACAATTCAGTTATCTTAGTCCACAGGTACCAAAATGTTGGAAAATGTTAACAAGACACACACACACACATACACACACCAACCCCTTAAGGACTGCCACATTGTTACAGTGTTTCTACCCTTGAGTTCATAGGATGGGATCTTAGTAAAGGTGCAAGAACACACAGCAAGCTGTGTGGAGTTCTGAAAGCCCCATCTATCAAACATCCATGATCATCACCAAGTTGTACCTCCTATTTGATAAGACTGGATGTTTAAGTATGGGAAGCCATGGAAATGCTGGAGTTGCTTTGCAAGAAAGTTCCAGGCCAAATAGTAGTTGGGGCAGAGTTGATTTCCTTGACTTTCTCTTTACATTCTCCTTTTCTTCTGAACAAGTCCCGGCCTTCCAGCTTCTTAGCATCTTAAAAAGACACTGCACCAGTTACCACAGCATATGTTTAACCCCTTCTGAGCCTAAGGGCGTAGATCAGGGTTGTTAGTCCTTACTAAGAGAACTGCTTTTTGAAATGATACAATACCTTTGTCCTAGTTTTGTGACTTTCCAACATACTAATGTATTCTCTGGCTTCTTAGGTTCTCAAAATGAATGGTTTGAAAAACTGTCATCCGTAAGTCAGAAGCAGGTTAGAAGTGGAAGTATTTTTCCCTCTGCCCTGTCCACTTCAATATTTTAAAAGGCCATTATTCTTCTTGCTTATAAAAAGACACATGGCCACATTTCCATTTCCCCTGCTTGCAATCTCCCATTGCTCAAGATTTCGCAATAGTTTATAGAGGTGACAGCATGCTAGTTTTGTTTGGTGGTGTGTGTGTGTGTGTGTGTGTGTGTGTGCGCGTGTGTGCGTGTGTGCGAGTGTGCGTGTGTGCACGCGCGCATGTGTCCCCTTCCAAAAGGAAGGTGTTCTTTTCCCCTCTTTGGGGCTGGGACAGAGAAGGAAACTCTCTCCCGTTTACATTTGCATTGTCAGCCCCATAAGCAACCATCTGTTTCAGCTGCAGAGTGCGATCTGTTAGTTTTGTTTTAGGTTGCAATTCAATGGCAGGATCTTGCTCATTGTTGTCTTCTTAGAGAACCGAAAAGCAATTAACCATTCCAGTACTGGCTACAAAAGAAATGACCACTCTCAATGTTGGGCCAGATTTTTGCTTTCTCTAGCATTGGAAGTACCACAAAAACTTGAATAGCTATTCATCGTCTGTCATTGTTCCCTAAAGAGGCAACATGCTCTTTGTTAAAAAGGCAACCTGGATTCTCCGACATATCATTTCATTGCAATGCCTTTGCTCGAAGATGAAACAATGTCTGGGTGCTGCAGACAAACAATCAAAACATGACAGTGACAAACACCCTGAGAGACCTTATTCACCAACACGTGAACACTGAGAAGTCTTTCACAGTTGATGGGACGTGTGAGCTGGGGACTGGGAAATAGGCGGGGTTTCATGATGAGGACAGAATGCTTTCCTGGTTGCCCATAACTTCATGGAGCACCATTCTAACAAATAAAAGACCCATGGAAAGAGCCAAGGGTCAACAGGTTTTATACTTTAATTTTTCAGATTGTTCCTCTGCCTTTTTCATTCCTTCTTTCTCTTCAGTCTAGAATATTTTGTTTTGCCTTTTTTCCTCACCCACAAAATGTAATTAGTAATCAGATTTTGAACTATCAGATGTTGGAAAACAGCTCTAAAATGGATTGCAGAACAGGTTTTGAGAATTTTTAACAGTAGTTACCCTACAAAAAAGGGAGGGGAAGATGAATGATTTATTGTTTTGTCTGGTACACGAGGATCTCCAAAGACTCTCTAACACACTGTACATTTATTAATTTAACACAGCTTGTGAAGCACAGACACTATCTCTATTTCCCACGGACTCTTTTTCTTTATCAGAAAATTAAAAATTTGATGGAAACAGGTTGAATAAAGGATGAGATGAGATGAGAAAATACTTCCAGTGATGCAGACTGGATATTCCACACAGGGATCCACATACACAATAGCAGGGTTTAAGTACCTAGGATCTCATCCTCTGGCTATATCCTTGAAAAGTCACTTTACCATTTTTCCAGGGCACTTTCTAAATTTCTTAATTTTTTCTATTTAACATTTATTAAACTTTAAACCATAATTTTCAAAGATATTTTACTTTGCAATTGAAGCTACTCCTCTCTCATTCACAAGAGTAGTTAATCCATGCCCAGCTCTCAGTACTCCCTCCATGGTCTTCATCAGATCTCAAGTCTTTGGTTCTTTTGTGCTCAGTAATGACTATTTACCCATTTTCCTTTTCCCTGTGGATGTTTTACCCCCTATGCTTTAGGTCTGCTTTGTTAATTCCTTTTTCAAGTTGTAGTCATGAGCAGTCTAACAAATTACCATGTGGAAATAGGTCTGCACATTTCCACTTTTCATTTAGAATGGGCACTCTTTAAATTAAGAAAGTTATCTTTCAAGTAAAAAGATATTGTTTACTGCATTGACTTCACCTTTAATTTCCTGTGCGACTTCAGACTTACAGAGTGTCACATTTATGACTTGTAATTAGAATCATGGAAACGTTGCTGATGCTGCAATTATATTCAGTTTTAAAGATTCCTTTCGCTTCCTGAATCTATCTCTGGATCCACCCCTGGGGCCCATCTGGGTCTATGTAGTGAGGCCCAGTAGTCATAGTATTATTGGTGTTATGGTTGATACATTTTGTCAACTTGGGGAGTCTAGAGGTTTGGCGGAGTGATTCAGCAGGAAGCCAGGGTGCTTACTTTGTACACATCCTGAGCCTGTGGAAGAGGAGGGCATGGAGACTGTGTGAGAGCTACACGCCCCCTGGGTGGGGGCAGGTTGTTTACAACGTAAGGGAAGGAAAGAGGCTGCTTGCAGCCATTCCTTCCTTTTGCTCTTGTGGGTTTTGCTGTGCTCTGCTGCCATGAACATTTGCCCTCTGCCATGTGCCACTCTGCCTCAGAACCAGCCAAATATGGACTGAAACCTCCACAAACTGTAAGCCAAATAAACCTTTCCTTCCTTCATTTTGGGTGTTGGGTATTTTGTCTCAGCAATGAGAGAAAAGTAACCAAGACAGAATTTGGTACCAGTGGAGTGGGGTCATTACTGTGACTATACCTGACCATGTGGGTCAAGAGCCTTTGGAAATTGCTTGTGGGAAGAGTTTGGAAAGGTTTGGAGATGTCTGGTCAGAGCTTGGAAGACCAGGAGGCTGATGGAAATCCTGCTGGTAAATACTAGGTTCAGGAGGTTTCTGTTGGGAAGAAGGACTTCATTGGTTGTTGGACTCCAGACGATGTATGTTATAGCTTGGCAGAAAGTTTGTCTGCATTTTGCTCGTGTCCAGAGACTTTGCCTAAAACTAAGATTAAGGGTGGCCGCAAACTGGTTAATCTGGCAAAAGAAATTTCAAGGCAATCAAATGTTGGAGAAGTGGCATGGCTATTGTTGGGGGCTTTTAGTCAGATTTATATTGAGAATCAAAAGCAAAGAGCCCAGCAGGATGATTTAAAACGTTGTGAGTTTGGCCAGAAGGAAAGCTGCAGTAAAGCTGTGGACTGCAAAGATAAGGCTGAGGGGATCTCTACTGCTGAGAAAGATGCCAAAGAGTGCCATTTTCCAGAATGGCAGCGGCATAGAGAATTTGCTCCTCAGAATTGGATTCAGTGTGCCCAATGATCCAGGCACTCGATTCCTGTGGCCAAGAGAGAGGAAAGTTTGGCTACTGCTCCAGGTGGCAGCAGACCTTGGCATCATCCATGTGGCCCTGGCTTTAGGTGCAAGGAAAATGCAAGAGTTCTGAGGTTAAAGAGGCTTCCATGCAGATTTCAGAAGGCCTGAGAGGCCAGGCAGTGTGCCCCTGAGAGGGCAATGTGTGAGGCTGTGAATGTGAAGCAAAAGGTGCACTGGAGACCTAAGAAGTTTGGAAAAGCCAGGACCATGGATCATCTGAGGAAAGCTGCTAGGAGGGAGCAAAACGAGCCTAAGAGAGAAGCCATGGGAGCTGTAACCACCAGAAGTGCCATAGGGGTGGACTCATGCTTTGGATCTCACAACGTGCCACAAGTTGCTTCAGATGGTGGAATTACAAGACACAATGTTAGCCTTGCTGGACTTTGGACTTGCTTTGGTCCCAATGCTCTGTATCCCCCTGTTTGTACCTTTTGGAATGGTAATGTTTATTTTGTGCCTTTAAATGTTGGAGGTGTTTAATTTTCATTTGTATGGGGACAAAATGTTATGGTTCTAATATAAGCATGTCTTTGTATCTGGAAACTGGTCTGAAGAAATGTGTCTGGTTGCCAAGTTGACAAGGGGTGGAATGTTATGGTTGATACATTTTGTCAACTTGAGGAGTCTAGAGGTTTGGCTGAGTAATTCAGCAGGAAGTCAGAGTGCTTACTTTGTATACATCCTGAGCCCGTGGAAGAGGAAGGCATGGAGATTGTGTGAGAGCTACATGCCCCCTGGGTGGGGGCAGCCTGCTTACAATATAAGGGAGGGAAAGAGGCTTGCTCTTCTCTGCCACTCCTCCCTTTTGCTCTTGTTGCTTTTTCTGTCTTCCATGGCCATGAACAGTTGCCCTCTGCCATGTGCCACTCTGCTTTGGAACCAGCCAAGTATGGACTGAAACCTCCACAAACTGTGAGCTAAATAAACCTTTCCTTCTTTCATTTTGGGCACTGGATATTTTGTCTCAGCAGGGATAGAAAAGTAATCAAGACAGGTGAATATGCCCATAACGCTATGAGCACCAGACCTAGCTACATAGATCCAAAGGGGCCCCAGAATGGATCCAGGACTTTCCTTCTTGAAGAAGCAGAAGGATTCTTTACAACTGAATGCAAATGAGGCATGGACAATGTTCACATGACTCTAATTATAACTACGGTATAGCTCTCTCTCCGCTTCTGCTGTCCCCTGCATGCCCTCCTTAATTCCTTTCCAGGATCCCCAAACATAATCCCCATGTAGACCGGCTCTCTCTCCAAAGGACTGCCATGCTGTTTTCTGGGGTTTTCAAGACTTATTGCCTACCCTATCTGCAATCCGTAATATCTTCTAAATTAATTAAACACTAATAGAAAATGGAAGAAATACATAGTCTGGAACAGCTTGCTTTTTCCATTATTTCACTGACTACATCACAATGTACATCTGCTGGTTCCCTTGACCATTACACTTTCATGAGCAGCCAGTTCTTTTTATTCAACAAATTCATACCTGAAAATTATCATTCTCTGAGTCTTTACACCCAAAACCTCTATTCCAAAGAAATAATTCACATATCTAGTGTTCAAGGGAGAAAAATGACTAGTGTTCCCTTTACATTGGATCATCTACTAGGCCCAAGAAAGACTACGAGTAAATACACAGTACTGCTTTTGCTAAGTGTGCAAACTAGTGACAAAGCTTAACATTTCTAGAATCCTGAAGGAGATATGTCTCAGTTAATTTTCTGCCCTTCATCCTCAAGTAACTTGAAGTTACAACTATCTTAATTAACATTCCTAAGTTAAACCAAAGCCTTTTTTTTTTAAGGAAGCCTTTTCAACACTGTTTTTTAAAAGAAAATAGTATCACTAATAATATACTTTCTGAAAGCAAAATTTTTGTGCTATCAATAAACACAACGCAAACTCAGACTCTCAATTCAGTTTCTATATTCATATGTAATATGTTGACTTTGTGGTGTGAGGCAGGATTCCAAAGACTTGATGCTGGAATGACCTAGCAAAGAGTTCATCAAACTGGGGCTGCTTGCTCTTTTAAATAAAGTTTTATCAGAGCACAACAATGCTATAATGTTTACTTAGTGTTCATGACTGTTTTCCATCTGGGAAAGTCTCCTTTAATCTTCTAACAGATCCATTGAGTTTCCAGGCAGGGAGTGGGGAGCAAGAAGGGGCGGCCTGGCGAGGGAATTCTCTGCATGAATGCCAGACAGCAGATGTAAGGTGAGTGCCTATAAGACAGTCAATCTGATTAGGCAAAAAAAAAACTGTATTTCTATTTGTATCTGCCGTAATTATTACCATTTAGATCATCATTTGGGGGAAAAAAAAAAAAAAAGAAACTTGCTGACCCAAACCCTCTGAGAGAAATCAACAGCTACACTTTTCTAGTATCATGTCCAGGTGAACAAGGTTAAGGCACCCTGGTGCAGATCACAAATATCTTCTGTCTAAGAAAATAGCTAATTTAGTTTCCTATCATTTTCAAAAATTTACTAAAATCCCTGTGCTGGTTGGGTTTGGTTATTTGGATGGAGTTTTTTGAGAGAGGGAGGCGTGCGTCACTTACTGGTTCTGTGTTTAGCTGTACTCAAGTTTGCGGTCTTGCTGGAGTCCAGACCCAGAAATACCTGAGCTGTGGGAAAAGCAGCGCATCCTGAGAAGGTACGTGATGGAAGACCGCAGTAAAGGCGACAGCAAAAGGCATTTCCGTCACAGATAACCGTATTACAATCGGATTAGAAATCAAGCTGGTGGCATTTTACCTAGTAAGAAGAAAAACTATTCAAAATTAAAATATTAGAGAGAAAAATGCATTTTGATAGCTAACAGCCTTTCTGTCCTTCAGATAAATGATTTCCATTTCTAATAGGCTATAGATTTTTAATCCATAGGAAAAGGATTTTATTTGATTCTCAATCAATTCAATAATTAAGGAAAAACCTTAGTAAATTTTGAGATAGTTTGGGAATTTTTGAGTTAAATGAGTGTACTGGAGAAGGTCTTAAAGAATTGTAGTTCTGATAGCAATAATCATTCCTATTAATGCATCAAACCAAATAGACATTTGACAAATATTTGTGGAATAAATGTTGAAGGAATTCACAACTGAAATGGTAGAAATGGACTGGTGTTTGTGCACATTGCTTCAGTTCATAGACATACAGCGGGTAAATGATCACACTTAGGTAAGGTAGTGTTGATTAATGCAGTAGACAAGAAAAGGAGGATGAACATTTCAAACCAACAGGAATATCTCTGTGGGAAAGGAATTCATCAGAGTGGACAGATCCAAGACACTGCCACTCAGTAGAACATTTCTTTAGAATGGCTTTGTTTCCCAGGTTTTTCTCTCTGCCTCTTGTCAAATGGGTCATGCTCAGTTTTCTGATTGGCAAGTGATGAGTCATTGCCTCCTGATCTGATTTATCTTGATCTTTCATTGTAAACAAGCAGAGGAAGAGGAGGCATGTTTAGGGAGAAATAATTTAGTAGATTTTCAAAATGCTTTCTTTGCTGAGCCATGACTTTGAGATCTAATAAGCCTAAGTAAGTATATAAATGACATCAGTATAAAAATATAAAATTGTTCAAAGATTTACGGTATTATGTCAAACTCTAACTTTTAACTAAATTTAAACATTTTAGGTAAAGATAATAATGTTTAAGTGGAAATATAAGATCAAAGAGTAGTTTACTTAGTTATTAATACACCCACTGTAAGACTAGTACTCTGTGAACATCCTGTGGAAAGATTTTCAGAATGATAAATTAACTCATAGAAGGTGTTGTTTATAGTGTTTTAAATTAAAATTTGAAGTTCCTTGAATAAAAATGCCTTTCTTGTTTTATTATGGACTTTTTGAGAAATAGATAAAACTAACAGATCCTCAGTGAATGAATTGCTTAGAAATCACTCTAGATGGCTGTGAAAAAAGTTCATAGAGATATACATCAGATTTCTCCAGAGACCAATAAACATGGATTTTTAACTTAAGGTAGAGACCAACTAAACTGGTTATAGACACATTAATGGCTTATGAAAACAAAGTATGTTCCAAGATACCTCATGTGAGAAAAATAAAATGATGGAAATGAAGATTTCTCTGATTAAAATTATTTCCCTTACTTGGACCAATCCAAAATCATTTTTCTTGTTCAAATAGACAGCTAACTAAATTTTCTAAACAGATTTGGGAATTTATATTTGTTTGAAATGACAGAGAATACACAGAAAGTTGATATCATAACTATTTAGAAATGAACATGAATTTGGTACAAGAATATTTAACAACTATATATATATGCACACACACACACACACACACACACACACACACACACATATATATATATGTATGTATGTATGTATGTATGTATGTTTTTTATGACATGGGCCATAGATTTCAAATTCTCTGTGATAATATATTAACACAGAGCTTTGCAAATATCTTCCTAAGCATACTACTACTACATTATTTTCTGCTTCTTATTATTTTAGATTTGTTTCATGCTATAAATATTAATACTTTTTCTCATGTGTCCCATAATGGATTACACTGAGAGCTACTTAGTAACTGTAGTTCACCGGATGTTTTTCCTTGTCTCCAGTTACTGACCTATTTCATTATTTCCTTGCTAGGAACATACTTGTAGGAGATTGTCACAACCAAAGAACTTGCAAATTCACTTTTAGAAATGTTTAAGCAAAAGCCCATAGTAGGTCATGAGTAGTCTATGTATTATCAACCTAACGGCACTTTAACAAAGTTTTCCCTTACTCCACTTAGAGACAATTTCTCTTATTTTAAAATTACTTTGATATTATACAAATTGTCTACTTATATAATCCTTAATAAAATAAATATTCTTATGGTGCTGAAGTAATAAGCAAGCGCATGCTATTTGATAATTAAATTATAAAATTAAACACACTGGGTATAGAATGAAAGAGCAGCAATTCTCTGCAACTAATGATAACTAACTATAATTTTATTATGATCCTAAAAGGACGGAAAGTAAATCTGAGGATATTTTTAAGGAAATAACAAAAAAATTAAAGGTCAGATTACAATGCTACTTCATAAGGGGAATCTTCACTTGATAAATTGATAAAATTGTTTCTTATTTCTTCTGCCAGGCATTTCTGTGTACATTTTTGTATATCAATGCCCACTTAAGCCTTTTGTTTTCTGCCCTCTAAAAACTAAATATCATTGAAAGCGAATTTACTCTGAGACCATATGACCAGCCACTACCCGCTCTCCAGACACACCACAATGAGGAGGTAGAACCTAACCCGGGATCACTCCGCCACTAAGACGTTTATGATCCTGAACAGCTGCCCAAGATCGCTAAGTCTGATCCTTCATCTTTACATGGGAGAAGCCATTTTAAACTTTGTGTTTCCAGTTCTGATATTCTGTGATTCTCTTAAGTGTTTAGCTTGCTGATGTTAGTGGTACACCAAAAACAAAGTTGAAAATAACCTCAGGCAAAGCAAGACAAACACATTTATTTCTATGAAAATCACAACACAAGATCAGGAATAACAGGAGATGTTTGCATAAAATAGAGGTTTTGTGAGATAAAAGGAAAAAATGTAATGAGTTGTACTATGCCGGTGCTGTCAGGCTGTTTGGAGTGCTTGGTGCCATCTGACTCAGAGTGGATGTAATTAGCGCTGCCGTCATTACTGAAGATCTTAATTTCTTAAAAGGCAAAACCATGACAATTGCTTTTCGTCACATCAGAATCTACAGCAGAGCTCTTTATCCAGTTGGTGCTGTGTAAATGTGCTTTTCATCAATGGGCAGAAGTGTCCAAAGGAACAAGCTGACCAATTTGCACACAGACACTAAACAACTGAGAAACATAAGCAGAGATCCACCACACCCAATAAGCAACCTCTGTGTTCTCAATACGAGGAACAAATATGCTGTACTTGCAAGGTGAAAAAAGCCAGTGTACTGAAATTAGCCTCTAGGTCAACAGCCAAACGCTTAAGACACAGCCCGGACTGAAAGCCTTGGACACAGAAGACAGCAGTAGTGTTGGATGTCTACATTATTGTTTCAAAGATGACTCTAAGTGCCATTTTATAAACCCATTAAAAACTGTCAGGTCTCCCATGACATATTATATTCTCATAAAATGACACAAATGCTAAATTAAGTTTGAATTTGAATTAGCAAAGAATAGGAAAATCAATTTAAGTGTTCCCAGGGCAGTCTCAACCCTTGCACCCTTGCTCTGCATCTGTGTATTTCATTAGTATATTTTGTTACATGATCATGCAATATTTATGCAGTAACACAATATTCTCTGTACATCTAAGATTAGAGAAAAAGTGCAGTTCCTTTCCATTATTCCACGCCCTTTATCTGCCGCTCACGGTGTAACATTAGCCTGGGTTTAGTGATTATGTAATGAGGGACCCTATTGTAACACACCCTACACAGTTGGAGCACTGCTGTGGGAAACTTAACTCTGTAAATCCTGAGTTTTGGAACAATTAAAGCCTGGGTTTGAATGTTACATTCACCTCATCTTTCCCAAAATAGTTTGCTTTTTCTTTCCCCTGAAAACCCCCAAGTACTTCACTAGAAGAAATGTAACAAGAATTATGGGAAAAAGTTCCATAGAAGATGAAATAACAACGGCCATCTGGTGCACAACAGATGTGTATTCCATGCATTCTATTTTTTTTTTCTTTCCTTTGCGTTCTCCTACCCTGGCCAGATCCAAACACTATGCCAAGCTTATGAGATCTGACAACTTTACAGCTCCAGGCTGGATGACTGCTGGGTAATGTTTTTCCTAGACTTCACTAAGGCTCCTGGGAATAAATTAACAGGTTCAAGAATGATACTCAAAAGTTATTCTCCCCTAGAAAGCTGTGAGGAATACCACAAAGTTCCCAATAGGAAATAAAGTCCAAAAGGATTTCAACAGAAGACCATTAAAGATACTATGCCTTAGAAGAGAAGGAGATGCTCAAGCTTTGGCTTCAGCAGTAGAGCCCGCCCCCCGCTCCCAGAGAAAGGAGCGGTCACCTCTAGGGCTCCAGGGTTTCTTCCATCCAAGTTAAATAGCCCCACACTGATTAACTATTAACATTTGCTCATGGATAGCAGTACTCCAAGAGCCACCTGCTCCCCCAGCACAATCAGTTCCTGAAATTTCTAGAGCCAGGGACTTCTCTGTAGGGAAACACAAGAAAAGTTAGTTTACAGGCTTCACCTCTGTTCTGTTATTAATATATTTATGTTATAAATTGACATAGACTGTTTTTTAATGTTCACTGCCAAAATTAAAATTGAACAGTCATTTCTTAAATGAATACATGGAAATGGTATTTTCTTTATAATTTTGGTTTACTCTAGGATCTCAAGTGCTGCTTAAAGCAGCTCTCAGAGTTTGCCCTGGTGCTTGTTTCATTGGTCCTATAAGTCTATTTTTAACGCATTATAATCAAAAGGCACTTGACATGCCCTCAGAGTTATAACAATCAAAGTCTTTTCTTTTCCCCTGTGAATGTGACCCTTGTCTTTTCTAGTTTCCACTCAGCTGGCACCAGAGAACTCAATCAAAGCAATATGAGCGGCAATAGCAGTGGTCCCCAGCTCGGAGTCACAGATATGTGTGCAATTCTTCTCTGCTTTGCTCACTCTCGTTCTCCCACTTCTCTTTGTATGACCTCAGAGTGACTCTGAATTTACTTGGTAGTCATTAATTTTTCCGTTCTTAGAGTCACTATCTTGGAAGTTTATTTTATTTTCTTAGGAAGTCACCCATGCTGAAGTTGTATGTGCTGCCCTGAGGAGCTTTCAGGGTTCTGCGGATTTTGTCTCCTTTCTTGGTTTACCTTACGGCCTTGCCATCTTGCTTCTGACAATGTAAGCTAATGATGCAGTGCATGACCAACACTTGCCCCTTTGTCTTCGAAGCCATGTTTATTATCATACTCTTCACTGCCTCAATTCTATTAGTCTCTCTGACTTGCCTTATTGGATTGGCGGCAGCCAGTGCACTTGGTCACAGAAACCTACAGAATTGATTCAAGAAGACTTGCCAGAAGATCACGTTGGTAACATGTTTATGTGACACAAATGTGCATAGAAATCATTACCAGATGGAAAATAAACCACCATAAGTATGTCTGTCAACCAGTAAACATTAAAAATGCTAATTTAATTGTTAGTCACTGAGAGGAGACCTGTTTTGGGCCTCAGAAATAGGGTGGTTTTGAGGTCTAAGTCCACACAGCAATTCTAGTTTCACCATGCTTTTAGTGGACTCATCTAGCCGTCCATTCTCTAGAAACTTGAAACAAGTTCCTTGGGAGGACAAACAGGAATGAAAACTCAAACCAATATAAATTTCTATGTCTGTGTGAAATAATACTGAGAGCAATGCAAATTTACATTAACTACTCACTCCTAAAAGTGCTTGTTCCTTGAAAATAAGCCTGTGAGTTAACTGAAAGGATCGGATTTCAGGACTGACAGCTTGCCCATCACAGATACACACTGTTTTTTGTAACCCAATTAATCCAAAGCTACTAAACAATAAACTCTCTGATTCCAACCTGTACTCTACCTAGAAATATCTGACTTTACACATCTTCAGTCCAGTCCCTGCAACCCTATATGTTACCTTGATTTCCAGGTTTCAGAAACACCATTAAGATTTGTCATGGTGGCTTTCTCCCTTGTTAAATGTATTTAGTTATCTCCCAACATCAGGATTTTTTTGTGGTCTTATAAGGTGTCAACAATTGGCAAGCCTAGAGGTCCCGCCATGACCCAACCAAGATGCCTTCTTTGCTCTGTGCAAGATCTGGTGGTGAATGTTCTCCATAGGCTCCTTGACCCCTTAGGTTGGGATTGGAGAAGGTTGTCTCACAAGAATGACATAGGACCTAAACTGAGTCTGAGCATCAGTCTTATTTTATCAACATATAAATATTAAGTTTATTTTCTCAATGAGGGATAAAAAACATGTTTGAAATTCTTTAATTATTAAGTATAAAATTAAAATCTTTCTTTTACCCTAACAAGATTTTGATTCATCTTTTTCTTTATTATGAATCTAGAAGAGAAAATCTATGTATAGAGAGAGGAGGTATGTAGGATACATATGTAAGTCAATCACAAGGACTGAATTATTCAGAAGATTGTGTCAGACTAATATCCTTTGGACACAACCTGTATTCAGTCAATTTTTCAGAACCTTATGTGTATGCATTAAATGGTGTAATTTATTGTCAGTATATAAACTACTGCAGCCATTATAGAAATAAATGTGAAGATTCATAAAAAAATTAAAGTGGAAACTCCATTTGATCCAGCTATTTCCCTTCTAGATATCTTTCCAAACACAGTTAAAGACATCATATTACAGTGACACATGCATATGCAAATTTATAGCAGCACAACTCAGAATAGCTAAATCTTGCAAGCCACCTATATGTCCATCCATAGACGAATGGATAAAGAACATGAGGTGTTTCTACACAGTGGAATACTAACCTGCTCTACAGAAAGATAAACTCAAGTCATTCATAGGAAAAATGATGCACTTTGAGACAATAATATTAAGTGAAATAAATTAGACACACACGGTTAAATATCATTAGTTCTCTTACAGGAGAAAAACAAAGTACATACAAAAACAAAATAAAAGATGAATAATGGGAAATCGGGAGACATATCTTATTCTAATGGAAAGGGGATCAAGAAAAAGAGGGAGGGGAGGGCAAGGGATGGAAAAAGATGCAGAAGTGTTACACACACATTCCAGCTCCCAACAAGGACTGTGTCACAGGTGTGGCAAACAAGTACTGTGAAACAACAACAACAAAAAAATGGAAAACATATACCTGCAGAAAGTTGATTTAAAGGAAAACATTTAAAGAGATTGCCGGAGTGAACTTCGTAATTGTAAGGTTGCTTTATCTGATTTTGTCAACCCTCTCTTGGATTGTTTATTTGGATCTCAGTTATGATAGCTCATCTTTGGCCAGATTCTGGAGGCACAAAGCAGAAGCATCTCTTTCTGGTTTGTACCATGTAGATATGATCTACTTTCACAGATTAATCCATCCATTTCTAAAATAATTCCAGCCCAGGACAATCTGAAGTTTCAGTGGTCACTTTGGGAACTTTGCACATTAGCAAGAATGCTTATTGGGTAATAGCCATTAGGGCAAAAAGAAATGATTACAGTGAGATTGATTTGTCTATCTCAAAGATATAGGCAACTGTCATGGTTTGGGGTTTTTTGCAAGGGGAACACTATAATACAGGAGATATATTTTATAAGATTATTTATAATAGTCACCAAAAGAATCATATACAAGAGAGTGCAGGAAATCTGTCCACACACTCTAGGCCAAGAATCCAACTGAAGGCCTGGATCTCATGATAATATCCTGCCTGAGTCCAGCTGAAGACACAGAGCTCATAACAATGCCTCCCGTGAATCCAGCTGGAGGCCCAGAGCCCATGACAACATCTCATGTGGGCCTGTTTCATGGATCTGCACTGGGAAGGCCCAAAGGTCAGTTGTAGAATCTAGAAAGTCTGTGCCAGTGGGATGAAGGATCTGTGCTAGCAGACAGAGATCTTCACTGGAGCCAGGAAGCAATGCTCAAAATAAGAACCAGAGCTCCCCTGAAATGTACTACAGCTACCCTTAGCAATAGTGAGATCCTGCGCTCCTCCAATGATGAAAACAGCTGAGTTCCCATCAAGGAAGCCAGTACAACAAGCTTCTCCAGGAGACTGGAAGTGCACCATCTACCCCTCCAGAGCCAGGAGGAGATGCTCAGAGTGAGGACCAGAGTTCTCGCAAAGCGAACCAAAGCCATTCTCAGCAACAGTGAGATCCCAAGCTCCTTAGACAAAGAGAACAGCCAAGTTCACCAGGAAAGCCACCATGACCAGCTTCTCCAGGAAAACCGACAGCTCCCTACAGCCTCCCTAACAGCTACCACAGCTTCTAAACTTCCTCTCCAGTTCTGCCTCTTATGCTGCTGACAACAATCCTCAGGGGGGCCTCGCACACCCAGCACCACACTGACTTAATTCAGCTGGGGGTTACAAGTTGACCACCAGTTGTCGATCCACCAGAGCAACAATCTCTCCTTCACTGACATTCTTCAAAGACTGATGTGCAGTTTAAAACTTGGCATTGTAAAAGCTCCAGAGAAATCGGCTATCATTATTTTCAGTCTCTCTGTGTCTCATGTGTGTGTGTGTGTGTGTGTGTGTGTGTGTGTGTGTGTGTGTGTTGCATTTGCATGTATATAAGACAGTGTTGAAAGCAGTTTTCAAGATAATTTTCAATCTGTGGTGATAATTTAATGTACTGGAAACCTGCCTCCTTTTACTTCCTCTCCTACACTATGTTTCTGTTCCTTGGAGACTGTTAGAGATTAATTGATCAGAAGTAATTTTGCTGTCATTTGTACACACTCTAGGAATATCTAATCTACATAAACATTCAAATAACAAAATCAAATTGCTCTAATATTTTATGTTGCTTTTTCCTTGCCAAAACTGTAAATGAGAAGATTTTTACTTTTAAGTTGGAATAGCAGTCTTGTTAGGTAAAGTTAGACATATAGAGCCTTTGAAATAAATATACCAATTTTAGCAGATTTTTATGGTATATAAAAGTTTATATTTTAATGTTCATAAAATATAAGTAGATGATTATTTAAACAAATTAGGAATTAATTATAAATTAATCACAATTTTGTCATCTCGTTGATATCAGTACTAGAATAGAATACAATAATTTTAACAAAGACATCATTTGGGTACTTTCTCATGTTTCCAACTTCTTAAATTTCCCTCAGCCTCCTCTAAATTCATTAAGTTATTATTTGTACAAACAATTTAGGTTACAAATATGTATTCAAATGCATTTGACTAAATGAAACAGTTAATATTATGTATTTGTATAGTATTATAAGTCATCAATAGTTCATATGTTAGTTTCACTTATAATTTCCAGATATATAGTCAACTTTAGGACCTTAACCTAGCATTAAATTGAGTTAATTGATGCATTAATTTTTAACAGACAAGTTAAGTGCTAAATTTAAAAAATGTGCTAAAAGTATAGATCACTAAATATTATATCAATAACTTTTTCCCTTACTTTTTAGATATGGGATGTGTATATATTCAATCAGATATGCAAATCTCTTTAAATTATACTATGCATCTACTTATAACCTTAAGCTGCATTAAAGCTGTACACAGTATGTGCTGTAGTTTTTTCTATTGGCCATAATAACAAAAGTTAACTCCTTTAGTTTTAGATTATAATTAATTTTAAAAATTACAGAGAAACAAGAATATGAATATAAGATAATAAACATAATTTTCTTGTTTTTAAGGGATATGTTCTAGTTTTCTGAAGTAGTAATGTCAAAATAACATATATATTGAGTTTGCATAGGTGATTTAGTTACATTTAAAAGATTAAAACATTCAACTTTATCTTTTGCATAGATGTTTCCACACAAAAACATACATAAAATATATCTATGTTATATAAATCTTTTATGTCATTATTATATAAATCTATCCAGAAATATATATATACTGAGTGCAATAAATTTCTATCTTATGTATATATGTACCGAATTACCTACATAAAATATTAAAATTAATGCAGTGTTTTATAAAAACTGAATACAACTTTGATAATGTACTGTAAGTAGAAGATTTCCATGGCAAGACAATTTTATTTATCTGATAAGAGCAGATCACAAAGCAGCAACTATTGGTGGTTTGTTGTTGTTGTTGTTGTTGTTGTTGTTACTGTTGTTTGCCTGTTTTGTTTTTTGTCTTTGGATTTTTGGTTTTTGTGTTTTTTCTGTTGTTGAGAGGATTAATTGTCTGACTTATTTTGCATGTCTGTATATGGGTTCATATATTTACACTTCGAAGACATCAATGGATAAAGAAATAACCACTGTTGAGACCATGTCACCTTGTCTATAGATTAGTTGTGATTGTACTATTTTTTATGCTAATTGGTGTGTGTTTGTTAATATGTTTTTGTACTTTTATTTTTTTTAAATAAAAAAAAAAAGAGCAGATCAGAGACTATTAACATACATGACTGGAAAAGTCCAAGGTATGGCCCTTTGATTCAACTTTCTCAATTTAAACCTGTACATAATCTCTGAATCATATTTCAACCAAGAATTCTCTTTTTCTTTTTTTGTTCTTTTTGACACAGGGTCTCACTGTGCAGTTCAGGCCAGTCTTGAGCTTACTTTGTAAGCCAGGCTAGTCTTGAACTCACAACCATCCTCCTGCCTCAACCTCCCTCCCGAGCACTGGAATTATAGGTGTGTGCCACCACGCCCTACCTTCAACCAGGAATTCTCTTTAGAAAATCTATAAAGTAACATGATCTTTTGGAAGAGAAACTTCCACTCAAGACTTTCTAGTAAAAATGTGTACATGCAACCTCTATGCAAGACCCACAAAAAAGAGCTATGGATCGTTAGGCTTCTTTTTGCTTGTGATATTCTTGCTTTGTAATTGCTGGTTTTTTTCTTCTTAAGTGACTCAAGGTTCTGAATTTTTCACATACTCTTGCTGTCTCTAAACTTTCATATTTGTAATGTTGATATTTTTTTATTTTGCCTTTGGCATTCTTAGTCACTTCTTAGTATAAAGTCAAGGCCCAACTACCATTTACTTAGATTTGGCAAAAACTGCAATGAAAACAACTTTTTGGTTTGCATTTACTTTCCCAGTTACCAGATGGTTTCCTTTTATAATAGTCATCAATAAACCTATTGGTTTCCTTAGTAACTGGATAAACAAAATAAGCAGTGTCTTATGTTAGCACCCATACAACAAACCCAAAAGACAGAAATCTAAAATTCTTTACTATGTTAAACCCAAAATGAGAAAGTTCTACAAAAACAACCCTTATAGAACCATCCTAGGAATAAGACTCTGCAAAGAGGAAGCAGACAGTGCATATGTGGAAATTATCTCAATTTCATAGCCCTTACAAAATGTCATACCACTTAGCTTATACTCTCAGCTCTCCGGCTTTAGCTGTATCTAATCTCCATATACTATAAATTTCCTCCTCTCTTATAAAGCTATAGTTGATTGAGTGACAGCAAAGTACTAGAACATTATTTGAAAACCACATGGGGAAATTTTGGCTGAAAATCCATCATCTTGTGGTTTTCTGGTAATGTATTTGTAACATAAGTTTCTTGCCTATTACCTGTGAATGTGTACATTATCTTGGTAAAGATATCTATTTTCAATACAGTCGCTCTGATAGTCTCTAACCAAAAGTCCTTTTGTGCTGTCAATTTCCCATCTTGAAAAGTAATTTAAGAGCAAAATTTGGGCTTAGATTGGTTTGAAAACTAACATTTTAAGGAGAATTTGTAGTGCTTTATTCTGCCTCATATCTTTTTTAATACATGGTTTTCAAAAGGCCACAAAAGTGGAGGAAATGACACATGCTATAACTGAGAGGAAAGGAGCGAAACTGTTCTGTGTAACTGAGTCTACATTAGTGTCTATTGCTGAAGTGATGATTCACTTAATACAAATTTATTATTTTACAGTTCAGCCTATCAGAAACACAAGGCCTTTCACTGGGTGGAAATCCATGTGTCAGGAGGGCTGTGATTATTATGGATATTCTACAGAAAAATCCATTTCCTCACCTTTCCTATGTCTAGAGGCTGCCTGTATTCATTGCCTTAAGTTTTCCTTCAAGTTTCAAAGCCAATAATCTTACCACTCTGACCTCTGCTTTTCCCCTTACAGCTCCTCTATCCCTGATTCATGGCTTCTTCTTTCACCTAGAGGACCCTTTATGATTACACTGAATGTTCCTGGATAATCCAAAAAAACTCTCATCTCAAAGTCAGCTGATTAATTACCCTAAATCCATTTGTAATCTTACTTACTTCTTGCTGTGAAACGGCATGTCTTTTGACCCAAGTATTAGGAAGTAGACATTGTCGGTGGCCATTCTTTTGTGCTACCCCCCAAATGAAGAGGTTCATGAAAACTACAAATAGGAGTCTAAAGTACAACAGTGTAACCACTAGAAAGAGTCATCTCTAAAGAGTCACTCTAAAGAGTCATCTCCATTAATCTCTCCGGTCTATTAGCACCAAATGCTGGGAACAAAGAAATCATGCAATAAGATCATTTAACCGTATCCCTTATTTGACTCTGCAGCCTTCAGATTAAAAAGGGGGCATGGTCTTTAGTTTTAATTTGGGAGCGCTTGGATTCTGGTTTAGAAATGTACCACAAGCAATTATTATAATCCTTCTCATAGTTACTTGCCTCAATTTTTGTTCTAAAGTGTATGCTCTCCAAAGTCTTAAGTGTTGTTGGCAAATGATCCAATGGTTTTGTGGTAATGTTACTTCAAAAAGGCAAGATAACTTGATAAATACAGATTTTAGAAAAAGAACTCTCAAAAACTATACTAAACATGGGTCAGGTCTGGATGAATCAGTTCCTCAGAGGACAATAATCATCTGACCTCTAAAATAGACATAAGAATGACCAGTGTGGAAATTTAAATCTGAAACTCTGCTCCTAAGTTAAATACTACATGAATCATTGGAAAATTAGCATAACATCTGCTCTTAAAAGATAAAACTACAAATAACAACATTCTCATCAAGCCGTGCTTGAAGATACTCCCCTCTCTGCACCCGCTGAACTAAAGTTATGTTGTAAATCTTACCTGTTCCCTCCAGGTCCCCGATACTGGAAGATTTGCTTTAAACCTATCTAGCACATGGTCTAAAGAATGTAACTGTTCTCTGATCCTCCACTCTGTAGACATTGGCACTAAGATTATGTCATAGTGATACTACTTCATGGGTTATTCTAGTAGCTATTTAAGGACTTGAAAGTTGTTGAGAGCCACGTCAGAAAACTACTATGCTACTATAAATTCTCTTCCTAGAAGGAACTATTTGAAGGTTGAAGAAGCAGCTATTAATTGTTACCTTTTCTGAGAACCTTCCTCATGATGTAATCACACCTGAAGTCTGTGTAAGGAACCATGGGTTTTCCATGCAAATGATCATTTTGTCATTTTTTATTTGCCTGTGTTCTACAGAGAGTTAAACTCAGGTTCCCTAAAGGGAAAAAATGATTGTTTTGGAATATTATTTTAAAATAACGTTGGCAAACAATATTATACATATCATGTCCTATATTATACACTACTTTTGTATATTTAAAGGTGCACACGAGTTTTAAGAATTAGTTTTCTACCTTTATCAGGTGCCAAAACTGAGAAAGTAATACTGGACATGGTGAATCTTCTCTAATAGTTCTAAAAGATACACAGCCAACACATACAAATCAACTCAGAGTCCCAAGAGAAACCAGATGGCACTAAACTACTCCTCAATACTTTAGCTCTTATTTTTAAAAAGGACATATTTAGCTGTTCTGCTTATGATATCAGGACACTTAATAGAATGACAGTGTCAAACAAACTCATCATTTATCAGTTTTTAGTGAGTATTTATGGGCCGACTGTTATGAATCAGTTAGTTGTTATACTGGGTGTGTATTTTCCTTCAGATTTCATTGGTTCTCTCATGACTAGTTCTGATAATGATGATTATCACTCAAGCAAACTAAAATCAATTTCCCCCAAAATATAAAACAGGCTTAGTTTATTTATGGTAAATAAGTCTCAAGTGAATGTGTTATTACCTAGCACATTGTTTGCACATTAAGACTCTAACAAAGATTCAAGCCCAGGGAGAGCTGTTATATATCCATAACCTCTTCAACCAATGCCTCTCATGCATTTCACAATCTAGGACAATACATTAAGTCAAATTCAGAGAAAATATAGAGAAGAAGCATTAACAATCTGATTATTCTTATAAAGTTCAAAGTTTCAAGCTTTTATAAGTATGAAAAACAGATATGAAAACTGTATTTATGAGATAAAATTAAAATAAACCTAACCTCAAAAGAATATTTTAGCAAATAAAATTCTCAATGCTTATCAATTTCAAGCTTTCCAACACACTTCTTCTTTTTACCATTTCACTCATCTGAAAATATTCCATTCCAGAATTGTAACCCATATTACAATTCAAGTTCACTCCATTGGCTCTTGGTAGATCCATTTCCTTTGACAAATGTAAAACAAATCATCTCACTTCACATACTTCACATTCAAGTTAACTATCTTTTTTAAACCAAAAATTATAAAGGTTGTAATTGTTTTAAAAATGCTTTATTTTAGATCAGTATAGGACAACAGAACCCCAGAGTTCACTGATGTAGGACAAAAAGTGGTGATTGAAAAGCACAACATATTTTAACAAATAGAAGGAGTGGAAGAAAATATTTGAGAGATGGAGTATTTGGGGTTTGCAACAAGGACAAGAGGCCCTCCAGTCAACATCCAATGAATGCCCAAATTATCTCACAACATGAGTGGTGATGAGTTTCTGGTTATTTTGTACCGGTTAGAGCCACATTCCCTTCCTGTGTGGCTCTCCCCGTCACTAACGTGTGTGGATCTCATTTATTTTATGTACTGGTTGAAAATAATCCCCAAAACAAAATAATTATAAGACGAAGTAATTTTGTTGATTTGAAAATAAGCTGTTATTAATATTGTTAACCAAACTGGGAGAAGCTGCTGAAAATTGGACGTTATGATTAAATTTTCAGCAGGCTAAACACATGATAGTTTCAACATATGTCTGCATCCGTTTTGTAAAGGATTAACATAGATGTGCAACAACCTTCATGAGAAAAATACAAAATAATATATAATGGTGTGGAAGTATAACTCAGTGGTAGGGTACTTGCCTAGCATGTACGAGGTCCTGGATTTGATTTTCAGCAGTGCAAATATAAGTAAATAAAATTAATAAGAGTAATAAATATTTTTATCTCAGTGAATATCAGGATAAATGATCAATATGAGATTTGACTTAGTTTCTCAGGGAAGCTTTTCTGATACACTATCACCTTTTCTTCCTATAAGCAGAGGGCACTGCTTAAGCTAAGAATATGTACCCCCAGAGGTGTGGGTACCCATACACATAACAGAAGAGTTTGGAGAGTGGACAACCACTGAACTGAAATCTCAAAACTGCCTAGAATAAAATTTCAGTTACCAGCTCAGTAACCTTGAACTACTTAGAAAGCCTTTTTATCTTTCCTTATCCATAAAAATGAGTGGACCTCTATCTCAAGCAGTTTCAGAGAAAGAAATATGGTAATAGGATTCAATTCTAAGTACAAGGCTCACAAAGACAGACATTTATACATAGCAGATATTGTAGCGTTCCCAGTAAGTCTCCTGTCCTACAAATTTCAAAAGTGGTTCTTAAGTCTTTATTTCTACCCTATGATGGCATTAACATGAGCACATTAATCTAAAGTAGATTCCTTCTAGAATTTTCTTTATCTTATCAGAAAGTGTCAAAACAATTACTTCTTTGTTTTTTTTTTTTTTGTCTGTCTTTGTTTTGTACAGCTGCCACCTGACTATGAGAAATTGTAACAAGGCAAAGATGATAACATATCATTGACTGTGGAATGCATTATAGAAATGCTTCAGTTTTAAGGGTATCTGCCCTGGGATCAATAAGTATTCTTAACCACTCATGACCCTTTTTGACTGGGTATCTCGAAATCTGGGCCCAATACCCTTTTCCACACTTTTCTCCTACTTGCCCATTATGTGCCTCCCTATGTACTTTCTCACTCTTCAAATATTGTGCTCTTGTAATTAAATCTCACCTTCCCATTAACCATCCTCCTCTCAGAACCTCTGTAATCCTGAATGTGATCCCATCACATTGTAGTTAGTACATCTGCCTGTTTGTTTCCTTTAATCTTCACATCACAAGGCATCTATTGAAAGAACTTGTTTATTTTTGTGTTCCTGTCTGTGCCTGTTATAGGATACCCACTTAAAACATACTGTCTGAGCAAATCAGACAATGGATTTCATATAGCAAAATGTTTAATTTAAATAATCCTAAATTTACATGGAGCTGTTCATTCAATGAAATAAAAGGAAAACTAAAAAATATTCCCTGTGTTACATTTGGATCATTGAGAACATTGCTTAGTTTAAATCTTCCAACACTCTCTTTGGTCACCTTTTATATCATCTTTCACAATAAAAAGACAATTCTTCATGATTGAGATCTTTACAGTAAAGCCCTGAATTATTATAAAGATACCTGCATACAAAGACATCCCAGAAAATATTGTTCAAGAAATGTGGAAGCCTGAGATTCTACCTTCCATGCTCTCTTCCAGGTCAGCCTGTCTGCCGCCCACAATTTCATGAATGCTGGCGAGATGGGTACCTAGTGCATCAGTATTCAGAAGTGGGGCCTGAAGAGGTGGTGGGTTAGGCAAGGCACTTACATCATCAGTGGGTCCGTCCAGCGAGGCGCTCACAGTGGAAATGGACCACTAGGAGTGTGGCCTTGGAGAATACCGATCACAGGGAGTGTGCCTTTGAGGAGTCCCTTCCTCTTCCTCTGTCGGGGTCCCTTCCTCTTACTCCTGCTTCCTGACTGTATTGAGGTGAGATTTGCTCTACCATGCCTTCCCCATCATAACGTTCTGTGTCACTACAGGCCTGAAAAGAATAAAGCCAGCAAACCACAGAAAGAAATCTTTAAAGTCATGGTCCAAAATCAACCTTTCCACTTCTGAGTTATTTTTTTCAGATATGTTGTTTGAGTGACAGAAACTTGACTAACACATGCATGAAACTCGTGAGTTAAGAACAGAGGAAAGTAGCAACAGCAGTAATGAGAGAAGCGCTACGTCTGCCCCAGTTGCTCAGTCTTCAGACTCCAAGGGGTGAAACAATGAGGATCACAGGACACCTGAACATACTGTAGATGCTCTGCAGGACAGAACCTCTGAGCTTAGGAAACCAGGTCTTAAAGAAACAGACTTCAGGGGCTTTTTTTCTGAGGATCAGAGATATACAGATAATTGTCCCTAATATATATCATATATTGCTTTATTTCTAACCAGACTCCAAGGTTTGCTACTCTATCGCACACTGAGTAACATCAGCTGTACACTCGTGTAATATATGCACCCCAAGATATGCCGTGCTATGTCAAGTAATACAATAAAACCAGACATTATAGGCCAGAAGAGTTACGCACTCAAACAGTTTGGTAGTAACACGTTAAAACAATAATAGGAACATAATAATACATTAGCACACTTCGCACATATTAAACAGTTAACTAATGTGTAAATACTACACTAACTATGGGGATTTTCTCATGAAACATCTTGTGGAAGTGAACGTCAAGGATCTTAGTTTTGAGTCTCTGAAGGAGTGGAAGGAAGCTCCTCTGACATTATATGGAAGGTTGTAACATCATACATAGGTAAGACTCAGCCTATGCAGCAGAAGTTTGAGATGTGTTGTGTTATACACTCTCCATCCTTTGTTACTCAACTGAGTTGGGTGCAGTTCTCTATGGTCAGCCATTTCTCATGGATGAACTCATGCGTGAAGAATCGTACACAGATGAAATCCCATGTAACACAACATTTGTGTTATGCTTAACTTATTTCCTAAAACATCAGTGTTCTTGGAGAAATAACTCATTTTTATTTCAAGCATTATAGCAAGAATAATTATGTGGTGATTCAGAAAAGACACAACGTTTTCATTCATTCAAGTCTATTTCCTGCAAGCCATTATTAACTAGCATTCCCTTTAGCTTGTTTCAAATTTATCGTATACTTTCAAATACATTCTTTTATTGGTTTCTGGCACCAAAATAAAATATAACTATAAAACCCAGAATAATTAGCTAAATCCTTCCCATCTTTCTTTATATCAATTCTCTTTTCTCTATCCAGGATTAAATGTATGACAGTCTAGTGTTATGTTCCCAGATATTTGTTATGGTTTTACAAACGTGCACGTTTTTCTCCATTTCTATTCCCCTGCGTGGTTATTCTATGCTTCTATCTCCAAGGGTCATCTTTTCATCCAAAGATTTAATGTATGCATAAGTATTTCCACATTAATATATCATTTTCATTAACTGCTAGGTGCTGTACTAATCCATGATGTGAATGTAACATCAGTTACAGAAGTTAATGCTTCTCTATAAACATTCTTGACAGAATGTTCACATCTGAGTTTCCTGTAGACTAACTTTCTAGAGATGACATTAACAAATGAATTTTATACTTTGATAGCTATTAACAAGTTGACTAAAATAAATTACACTGAAGTAACTGTTTCTTCTATTATCTTTGCCACCACTAGCTATTAGTCAATTTTTACTATTTTTGTCACTTAATAGGGATTGATTTTCAATCAATCTGCATTGACATAATTTATCAGAAAGAGTGGACATTTTCTGTATGTTATTGGTGACTGCATTTCACCTCTGAATTGTTTATTTATACCCTTTTCCTGCTGTTGTAATTGAATGTGTTGGATGTTTTTTCTAAAATAATTATTTATGGATATTCTTTATATTGTATGGTTAACAATTTGTTGTCCCTTAAATCTGTTGCAAGTAATTCCTGCAAAAATCTTTTCTATTTTAACAATGGCATCTTTTATGTTTTAACAATCTTTTATATATTTTGACAATCCATTAACAAAAAAATGAAAAAAATATTTATAGTCTAAAGTTTTAAAAAAATTGCTTTCTGAATTTAGAGAAGAGCACCTTAAATATATCAGCTGTTACTAAGTGGATCTAGAAGGTAAGAAAGGCCTGGACATATAGAAAATAAAAAGAAAGAACACATGAGAAAGAGAGAAAACTGCAAGCCCACTAAGGTATAAAATGTCCATGAGGATTGAGAAAGATACATAAGCCTTATGGTGCTTTTATTCTGGATGAATCCTATTAAGAGCATTATGACTAAAGTAAAGCTCTTTTATCTAGGGAATAGAAAAGGCTTCTAATAAAGAATACACAAATGTATAAATAATGCTAAGATTCTTTTTGCATATGTAAAGAAAATGTAAAGGGTAGCGCTATTATTAGGTTTCATTATAATATCAATTAAATGGAAAGGCTGCATTAGATGGAAGCAGTATTATCACACAAAGAATTTCTTTGAAAAGTTTTTACATCCCAGGATTACTGCCAACCAAAGGTCATATTGTATTTCCTAGGTGTCCACAGCAAAGCCCCAAAAGGAGAGTGATGGACCAAAAGTACTGGAGGTGTCTAGACTCACAATAAGGAGGTCAAGATAAAACAAATAATACACAGGCTTTGTCTGAAAAATATTCATCGAAAGGGGAAGAGGCAAATATTTTCTGCGCATCTCATAGCTTTAAAATATTCAAATCTATTTATAACTGTGGGTTACAGTTCTTTGTGTTAAGTACATAATAAAATTTGCGAGGAATTTCAATGTTTCCCCCACCTGAGCACCTTCATTTGCAAAGTCAGGGTATAAAAAGAAGCCAAGTGGTGACAATTCCATGATATCTGCCTTCACATATGAAGTGGCAAGAAATACACAACTCACAAGGAGCTGAAGCGTGGGGTGTGATTATAAGCCTTACTGTCCCTGGAGAACCCGGCAGAAATAAGATATGTATCTCCTGGGGCCACTCCAGAGAGGAGAGAAATTTAGTGAATACAAACAGATAGCGGAGGCGCCCACATTTCTCAGCTCTAAACGTTACGTTGAGCATAGCCGGGTTCTATTATTGCTGTTAGTCTGTGGGGCAGTAATCTGGACTGTCTTTGTTCTCCGCAGTAAGAACTGATGCATTTCAAGTCACTAATCAGCATTGTCTGTGCATTTGCTCAGCTAATCTTCTGGCAGTGTGTGATGAACAATCTGCCTATTGACTGTCTCAGCAGTTGCGAGCCCCTCCACCCTCACCCCGTGTTGATCCTCATCTCCTTTCTGCTGGCTGCTCTTTTTTCCTAGAAAAGCAGGGTATAAAGAGCTATCCACTCTCCTCCCCTCCCCCAAGATACAATTTTCATCTCCTAGCTGGTTCTCTAGTCCCCTGCTCCCTGTGACTCCTTCTGGAATTTGAAAAATGCTGCCTGATTCTTAGCTGGTACTTGGATACTTGCTGAATTTCAGCCACCTTGAGCTGCCTCCAAAACAAGAGGTGCATTTCTGCTGTCTTTCATATCTGTGGGTGTATGTATGTGCCTAGAAGAACTAATTTATAACAAATAGGGACATTTTGGTAACATCTGTCATCACTTCATCCAGAAAAATACTTGTGATTAACACTCTGTGTGAGGAGTGCAAGCAGGCAGTTGGGAAAATATGGACCTCTGTACTACTGTGATAAGTCTGTGGATTTGCTGGCAGATCCCTTTACATCACACCCTTAAGAAGGGAAGATGGAAAATCTCTGGATTCCTTATTTTACAACCTTTTATCATTTACCGTCTTGTAGGGATTTTTTTAAATGACCACATTTGCTGAGACTAAGCATGAATTTACGTTTAAAGGAAGACTAGAAGGAATAATACTATCAACTGTGCCCCACTTTAATTTTTAGAGTTACTAGCACAATTGCCTGAGACTAGCAAGTTTATTATGCAATTTGACTTCTGTGTGTATTAAGTTGTTCACAATCAAGTTCAACCAGACACATATTCATTTGCCCTGGAGAAAGTATGAAAGGAAATCAGATAATTGCCTATGTTTCTACTTAGGCCTGCATTCTAGTCTCAACCACATGTAACTACATATAATGAATCCAAAAGAGGGAAAAGAAAGTTCTGTGCAGGGGCATTTTTGTACTCCTTGGACCCTCTTCTGTCCACCACTCTGTGTTTTGTTTTCTTGTGAAAGAAACAAACACAGAAGAATCATCATTAAAACTGTAAAGTTGTATAGATAAATACACCTCCATGCTGATAACAGGATTAGGATTGCTAACTTGGGTTGCTAACTTGATTGGATTGGAAAATACATAGGGAATCAATAAAGCACACCTCTGGGTGTGTCTGGGAGGTCGTTTCTAGAGATGATATGCATGTGGAACAGCCAAATGAGGGGGAAACCCACCTTGAAGGCGAGCAGCACCAACCAACATTTTGGGAGCCCTGACATAATAAAAGCAGAAAGAAGAAGCTCACAAGTGTAGCTTTTCCATTTGCCCTTGTTTCCTGGCCACTCGAGGATGCCGCCACCACTACACTTTCGCCTTGCCTCTGCCTAAAATGAATGGAGCCAGCAAAACATGAACTAAAACTCTGAAAGCCCAAAATAAACCCATCCTTCAAGGTGAAAAACATTTCAAGCATTTGTCTTAGTGACAAAAGGCTACCTAATACAAGGATCTTGGGAAGAAATCCATTGCGTAAGCACCAGTAATTCTTAGCGTAGTCATTGTTTTACATATAAGCTCAAAATCTTTACAGGCTAATTCTATATTATCTGTGTTCTTGTCTCGTGGTGACTCAGGCAGACTGGAAATTGCCCCTGAAATTAGAAAATGTATGAGGGCTCTTTCCCTAGACAGGCTGTGTGCTGTAATTACTCCAAGTTTTTCGCTTAGTCTAAGAAACAGAGATGCTTTAGTCATATAATTGAGTTGTGTAAATTCGAAGGATTTGCTGAAAGCAGTATCTTGAAATCAATAGATCACGGATGTTAGACACTCACTATGATGTCATAGAAGTTGGTCCACTCTTTATGACGACACTTTACTCCTACTGTGTTGTCATCTGTCGAGAGTTGAGTTTCTCATCTAGTGGATTTTGATCTCTTCCCTTTAAGGACAACTTAGAGGTAGTTTTTATTCATCTTAACTTAAATCATTTGTGCAGTGGGGCAAATTATATACTGTGTGTGTGTGCGTGCGCGTGCACGCGCGCGCGCGCGCGTAGCCTTTGTATTTCAAAGACCTAGTACAATGCCTTCCAAGTGGTAAAAAGTCAGCCACATTTGATTGCAAGAACTAATCTGTGAATTAACATAGTGAAAGAAAGGGAGATCCGGAGCCTCTGATTTAAAGTTAGTTTCAATTCAGACCTTCCTTTAATCATAGTTTTCTTTCAAGCCACTACCTCTTTTTCTTCTTCTGCCAACGATCTTCCAAGAAATGTCTATAGTTACTGTCTCCAAGCAGAAGTGTCTAAGAAAACCGAAAGTCTTAATAAGTGATACAGTTCCAAGATGGAAACCAAGAGATTGAAAAACAGTCAGTAAAGTTTAGAAATAAGTTTATCACAAAATATTGCTCACTTAACAAGGAAAGCAAAATGTAAAACCAATTACAGAATACCCAAGTCCTCAGAAGTTCTCAGACATATTTACTATAGTTTCTTATTTTGTTCTGGTTTCCTAACAAATTGCAATGACAGCACGTCTTGCTATTTTTTTTTTTTCCTTTCAGTACCTGAGACTAAATCGAGGGCCCACACTGAGCTACATCCCTAAAATGTTTTCATTTTTTATTTTGAGAGAAGTTCTCACTTCTTAGCTATTCAAGTCACTAAGCTGCCCAGGCTGTTTGCACATGCAGTCCTTCGGCCTCAGCCACCAAGTATTGGGGTTATTGGTGCAGGGCACCACTGCCAGCTTACTGAAACCTTTTCAATGGTCTGCACTCTCTGGAGAAAATGTTTTTGAGTACTCATTATCCAGGGATTTTTTGGTTCATGTTATAACTCACCAAAGTCTTTGCTTCTGAATCTTTGTCAGAATTTCACATGTAAATTCAGCTTTTAATAACTTTATATGATTTGTGCTAGAAGTAAAGACTTCGCTCTAGGAAACAGAAGTAATTTAGAGCCCGGTTGCTCAGTATGCACTCAGATGCCCTCCATCCTTCTGGAAATATTCTCTCCCAGTGACTGAGCTTGTTGGGTTTAAAATGAACGGACACTGGAAAAATCTATGCTCTTATCTTATTCAACAAAGACTTTTGTTTTTCCATTGTTATTTTATTTGCCTTTGCTATGAGATATTGAATCTGCTAAAGTTAAGACCATTTAGTAAGGGCAAATCAAATTCTTGCTTTCAGTTGGTAGAACAACATTTAAGGGAAAATTCCACGTTAATAGCATGACTGCAGAAAAAAATGTGAGAGTTATGGACTGAATTGTATCTCTCACTAAATTCAGGTATTGATGCCCTAACCCCTAAAGTGATGATATTTGGGGATGAGGCATTTGGGAGTGGAGTAATTCAGATGAGGGTACAAGGGGAAGACATTTATGATGAGATGAGGGGCCTTACGGCACCAGAGGGTTTCCTTTCTAGCCTCTGTACCATGTGAAGAGACAATGAGAAGGCAGCCATCTTCAAGTGAGGAAGAAAAACTCAAGGCAGAACAAAACCAGTAGGACATGTTGGTCCCAGGCTCCCAGCTTTCAAAACTGTGATGAGTAAATTCCTGCTGTTGAAGCCACCCAGAGTATAGAATTTTGTTCCAGCAGCCCAAGCTGACTCACACGGTGAGGTAACAGGAAATGGGCTGCAGACACAAAACGTCACCTCTGCTGTTCTTCAGTTCTTACAACTTATGCTCCACAAAGTCATCAATGAATTGGAAACACTGGACAGCAGCATAGAACCAAATTGCCTAGTTCTGCAAATAGAACAAGAGCCTACTCGTGTTTATATAAAATCCTTATGAGTCTTCATAAATCTAATATGCAAACACTTATTTTTTAAATATCAAAGCCTTAGTGCTAATATCTTACAAATGGTGAGGAAGTTAAGTTACTTCTTCTATACCGGAAAACAAGTCTACTAATGTATGAATGGTGTGTTAGTCACATTCTCTTTGCTGGTGCACAATCCCCGCCACTCACAACTTTAAGAAGAAAAGGTTTGTTTTGGCGCATGATGTCTTAGCCATCGTTGGCAGGCTACGTGACAGAAATGGCATAGGGGAAGTGGAAGAGCCCGGGCAAAGGCAAACTGCTCAGTCATGGCAGTTAGGAAGGCAAGAGGGAAGTGACGAGCCGGGAGAGAGACACCACTTTCCAGTTCAGGCCGCTGGTGACCTGCCTCTCCCAACAAGGACACACCTCTCACGGCAAACAGCCCCAGAACACACCGCTGTTCCACTGAGTACAGCACCTGGATCACCCGACCTCCCTCCCAAACCACTACATCTGAGCTCATGAGAGTTCCGGGGGGGCGGGGGGGTCATTCCGGACACAACCATAACAAATGGAGGAATGAAAAATAAATTAACATAATCCCCTACTTAGAGGAAAGCTAGCAGGGAGGAATACTCATCCTGAAAAGATGCATTAAACACTACCGCCCTACCCATGCAAAAAAAATGATGAAAAATGCTGGATTAGGGAGGGAAACAAAGACATGATTGTAAAAATTTAAAGTTATCCTTGAGGGAGGAATTGAAGACACACAGTTTTATTCATAGCAGAAGCAAAATATTAGAACTAAATGGAGGACAGATTTGCACTTGCTTAAACTAATTTTATAGATTTTTGCAGCAGCAAAAAAATAAAAGATTCACACGAACCAAGAAAAACTGTGTAACGTATGAGTTCCAAGGCATTACAGTTAAATAATAGAGCCCACTAGGGAAACACAAAGCAGAAAATGAAAGAATGCCTGGAAAATGAAAGTATCATGTGACAATCTCTGATGTGACAAGAATTATTTTTGCACTAAAATGTTTCAATATGTTAGAGCTTTATTTATTTATCATTTAAAGAAAGAGAAGCAGTATAAAACCTAAGAGTAAAGAGATGAACTCTGAACTCAGACTGAATTCAAATCCCAGCTCAGCTTTTCTCTAGCTGTGTGATCTTTGGCTGATGACTTAACCTCTCTGTACCATTTCCTCTGCTGTATAAGGAATACTACCATAAAAAGCCAACCTGACGAGAAAATGAGTTACTCCATGCACCACAGTCCACTGACTGGCAGCGGTTCATAAACCTTAACCACGTTTAGCTTTGTATCATCTGAGGGGCCCTCACTGTTACACAGTTCTCAGCTCAGGCCGAAGCTGGATTTACATGGTTTGAGAAGGCCAGATCTAGCAAAAACTAGAGAAGCCCTGCTCCCATGTATGCGGACCTCTCCTTACATAATATCACACATGCCAGCAGGGCCTGCTGTCCTTCAAAGTGGATTGGGGTCAGGGGAGTGAGGCCACAGCACAAAACCAGTATCTTTCTTTTTTCAGAGAATGAACTAACTTGACTTCACCAGTTTCAAATACAATTCTTTAAATTTTAGGGTTTATTTTTTTTCTAAAAGGTATTTCCTTGAATAACAACCGATCTGTTTGCTCCAGAGTCCCATTTCTAAAGCAGCACTGCCAAGAGGACACCATCAATCAAGGGGAGAATGTGCCAGCAGGGGGTTGCTCTTCTTTTTCTTCCTTTCTTTCTTTCTTTCGTTTTTTCTTGAGGGTCTATGATGTTTGTTTTTCAACAGAAACTAAGCTCTAAGTAAACACAAATTTTTATTTCAGAGTAGATGTTTCTGAGTTCTGCAGCACCTTTGTTTTCTGAGAATGTCAATTTTATTTTGGTTCCCAAGTTGACAGAAGAGAAAGAAATCATTCAAAAACTACATTTATTGCTTGCGAGAAAATGGTCCAGAGAAATAGCTGAAATGTTCGGCACAGTCAGGCATTTGCTAAAGAAATGAAAACTCGACAAGCTAAAATAATGAAGCCGTGTGTGCGCGTGTGATCACAAAAGCAAAAGGGAAAGAAACAAGGTACCAGCTATGCCCACCTTAGATTTAAAAAGTGCTGTGACATAATACATCTCTGTGAAGATTATAAAACAAAAGAAGAAACAGCTTTGGTGTCTGTTTCCCCAAAACCTTGGTTCAGGCTTGTGTTCCGCCTTCTGAAAAAAAGGAACTGGAAATTTAAACATGAAAAATGTTTATACTCAAATATGGCAAAACACATTTATTAGTGAAGTTCCAAAATGTTGATATCAGTAAGAGACTCGCAAACGTGGGAAACAACTTAAGCGCTTCCAGTTACTGACAGAGTAATCCTATTTGTTATTTTACATGTTAATTTAATGACTGCTTCTAAGAATCAGGAGACATAAGACACACATGCCTCCTATGGGTTGTATCCTTTAGATCACAAACTGTCATTCACACATTCCTTCCAAGCCTCTACAAAGTGGTCTGCGTGTTGAAGTTTTAATGAACACGGTTTAAAGAGCCACAAAATCAAGTGGAAGGTTGGCAACCATCTGTTGAATTTGTGCTCCACAGATAGACAATCCCCACCATTTAGAAACTAGAGTGGATTGTTTTGCCATGAATGGTGTGAATTTCCTCTCCAAGCAGTCCAAAAGCACAGAGAATGACCACGTTGTACTGAAGAGGCCTGGTCTAAGAGCTTTGAGACCAGAAATAAAATCATACATTGTGTTCCGTCTTGAAGAGGTCAACTTGCTTTATGCACACTATCTAATCAATTCTCAAAGCATTCCATTGAAATGAGGGAGAGGCAGCTACAATATTCGCTTTACAGATGGATAACCTGAGGCTCCAAAAGGTTAAGCAGTTTTTCAAGGTCACGTTAGGCCAATTCCCCACAACTGCAATTACCTGGGCAATGGAGGCAAAAAGCAACAAACACAGACCACAGACTGCTTTTGCTTAAATGGAAGTACAGTGCCTGACTCACTAAAGAAAACCAAGAAGCAGGCCAGAACTATCCAAACAGGCTGCCTATATGCCCAGAATCATCAGATGATTGACAGTTTTCTATTCAACTTGAAACTGGAAACAGCTAGGCTGGGAGTGAACAGGAATGAGGTCACAGATCTGCTATTTATAGGCTATCAGCCACCACACTCAGCTGCTTTTCGGTTAAGGTGAATATTGAATGTAATTTTCTCTCTCCAACTCCACACAGAGAAACTACTTTCAGAAAAGGAAATTATAGAATTTAATAATATTTCTTGTGACATGGTGATTTGCTTTGTGACAGTCTCAGCAACGTTTACCACATATTCATCTGTGCTTATTGACCATAAATAAAAATGCAGTCACATTCTTTCTTGCTCTACAGTTTTTTTTTTTTTTAATAAATCAATAAAGACTCCATGGACTTTTTTTCCCCTCGACTTGCAAAATATTCATTGGATTTGCAAAGTTGTAACAAAACAGAACACCACTATGGACAAAAAAGGAAAGCAAATAAAGCATAACAGGACCGCTAAGGAGGTCCGGGCTCTACGGCAATCTGAGGTGCCAGCTTGGAGGCAAGAGTTAATTCCTGTGAAAAGCATACTTCTGCACACTGCCTTTGGCTGAGCGCGTTCCGAGACTGGGGAGGGCCTCAGGCAGTGAGCAGGGGAGGGCCGGAAGCCTCTGGTCTTTTGATGTAGATTGATGCATGACAGTAGCCCCTGCCCTAAATATCAAGTTTTCTTTCTCTTCAGTATTTCTCCCAATTCATGAAAAGACATTCCCTTAGCCCAAGTGCACCAATAATAGTCCCAGAGCACATCAAAAGTTGCAGATAAAAATGCTTCATTTTTTTTCTGTGACTCATCAACCGTAACCAAAACTGAAACAGCAAACTGAAACAGAGAGAGGTTCGGTGACATCGAGCTTAACAATAAAAGGTGCAAGGAGCATCTCCAAGCTTCTAATCTTGCAGGCACTAAAGGAAGATGAGGGGCTGAGGACCCTTAACCTTTTCCCCAGGGAAGGGGCTCTGAGCCCACTGCTCAGGAGCCGTGCGCCACCCAGCTGGCACAGGGGCACTGCAACAGGGACCGCCCTCGTCTCAGAATCCTGGAGCTGGTGCCCACGCTGACCATGTCACGGATTCTCATTCTGTCATGTGGGCAGTGATCATTTAAACTCATTCTGCACACTGATACCCAGGCTCAACCCACACTGACATTATTCTGGTCAGTTTAAAGTCGATCCCTGGAATCTGTATTTTCACCAGAATCCCAACTAATCTGAAAACCTCACAAAAGGACTAAAAAAATATATTGAGAATTCTGCCAGAAGGTGTTTCCAGAATTGCTTAAAGCCCAGCATACCAGAGGACCACCTTGTCTTGCATTTTATGAGTCAGATAGTTGCATGCAAAGACTTAAGAACAAATCAGACTTCTTTTCACCTTGAAAACAAAATAGAGCTTATAGTCCTTTAAGTGGTCATGACTGTAGCTGTCAATTTAAAGGGATAGTTGGTTGTACAAGACAAAATTTGGCAAAAAATAAATAAATAAAAAGTAAAAGATCAGAGACAACTCAACGTGTCTATGCCCCTTTTTACACACAAGACCTACTTCTGTAGAAGCATTGTGTGTGCGTGTTTATGTTTCTTCCACTGACCAGGGTCTCCACGCCTTGCCCCTCCCCCTCCACACCATATGCCAGCCTTTCTTCCTGTGCCCTCCCTGTTCCCTTTGTCTCTTTGACAGCCCCCTTTGTCCTCCTTTCCCATCGTTCAGCTATTGCTGATCCAATAAAGCTTACAGAGAGCAAAGCGCACTGTTAAGACTGTTGACCACTTTACAGAGATGAGAACAAGAAACATCAGAATCATAACTTACCCTGTATCCACGATTTGAATTCATGAAGTTCATTTACACTGTGTCATTTGATTTCCACAAAACAACAAAATGTCAAAGTAAACATTGTCATGCCCAGTAAAGGCATTGATATTGGGAGACATTGTTCAATCCTACTATGTAGTAAAAAGCAAAGCCTTAACTTGGACCAGTAAGTCCAACTATAGTTACACTGTTTTAAATCCATACAATTTGGAGGGAGGAGTACTCTTAGAACTACTCAGAGTTTTTATATTATGGAAGTGTTCCAGTATGAAGCTTGGATTCAAAAAAATTGATTACTTAAAACCACTGGGCTGCAAACAGGATTCAATTTATCCTGAGGTAATTTATCCAATGATGTGAAGAAAAGCACTTTTTGCATTTTCCTAGAAATGAGGCAAAAAAACCCCAAAAAACCAGAAGAGAACAGTCATGCTATAAACTTGTTTAAGAAATGAATGCTGAATGTCCTGGACACTTACCAGGCATTTCTGGGATAGCTGGTGGTATTCCTAGTCAGTCCAGTGGATCTTTGTTTAAAAGGCTGATCATTCCAGTCAGCAAAAGAACAATATTCAACATCTTGTTTTGGTGAGAGAAAGTTAGAATTAGCTGAAATATACTAAGAATAATGCAATGTCACACCTCCTCTGTGAAATCAATATATTCAAAGCAACCACTGAGAACAGGTTACTGTATACGTAAGCAAACTCACCAGATAAGTCATAACACAAGTACCTGAGAATGCCCAGTTTCTCAGCTGCCTTCCTAGGCTTGACCCAGTCAATGAGACAATGAGAAAAGCTTTACTGTATTTTGTAACCTGTGGACACAATGTTGAGGTCCAAAAGGATTCACAAATTGTGCTCTTCCTCTCACAGAGGTAGACTAAAAAGCATAAGATGGAAAAGGTGATCAACAATGGTACATTTGAGGTGTTTTAAACCATCTTTATTATAATTTTAAGGAAACATTTTCAAATTATGTTTTAAAAAATCTTACACACCAATTGCGAGCTATTTGGAAAGAATTTAGTGCAATTTTAATTTGCATCCTTGATTGCCAAATTATAAACCTTTGACTTTAGTGGATATGATCCCAAGTAGCCTAAGGGCCAATGTCTCCTTAAAAAGTGAAAATACTGTCTTCAAAAAATACTGCCTTAAATTCAGAATTCTGCCACACATTTGTCCCAAGAGAAACAGGCATCTTACATGGCTGCTTCTCACTTTTGTTTTTTTCTGGTTCAAAGTATACTTTAACCTCCTCTGTAACCAATGCTTAAGGCTGAGGCAGTCATTTCATTTGTCTGCTGTGGGCAGCAAGGATTCTGAAAACTCAGCAGTCCATGGATATTTCCTGCCTATGGAGGTCAAGAGAAGCAGTGGCTGTAAATCTGAGAGAAAAATCTGACCCAAAGGAGTGACTTAATGACAGAGTGGCGATGCAGAGACTAAATGAACTTTACTTGGATTTTATGTGCAGGGGATGCTAAACAAAGGCCATGAAGATCTCGAAAGAAATTGCCCTGGGTGACTTAGCCTGTCCCAGCATTCTGCTCTCACATCCTACATGCACCTCCTGGAAGGTGTTATCTAGATACTTTTTCTAAAATGCAATTGCAGACATGTCTACATGTATCTATTCTCCTACTGCATTTAGCATGTCTGTGTAAAACTGGCTGTTTAACTCCACCCTGGAATCCATCTCCACAGGCCTCCGCCATGAGTAACCTCTTCTTTAAAGATTCAATAACACTGATTTACAAGAAATAGGTAAGTTACCAAAAACTGAAATCTCTGCAGAGTTCATCTCTGCCTTCATCTTTGGTTCATCTCTGTCTTTATTACAATCTTCCTCCCAGAAAGCCTGATTTCTGGCCTAACATCCCTGTTTCAGAGGACACAATCTGGTTTGATAAAATGAATTCTCACTACGTAATTTATAATTTGATGGATTCCTTCATGCAAGAATTTGTGGAAGGATTAAACTAACTAATGATGGAATTTAGGGCATTTGCCACAGGCTGTTGAAAGTGTACAAGGGTCTTCTTGGAGCCTCTCAAATAACAGATGACCAAAACCACAATCATCCAATATTCCTTGACAGGATTATAGGTAGAGAATGTAGGTAGAGAAATGCTTAAGTAAGTCTGCAAAGGAAAAGTTAACCTAATACAGAAAGCAGGATGGCATCCCCTTTTACTTTGGCTACTGAGGCAAATGACTAACCAAGAAATTGTTTTGAGAAAATAAAAATTATGTCCAGAAGCTAATGAGATATTCAAATTGCCATAGACAGGAAAGACTGGAGGGGTCAGGTGCTTCAGCTCCTATGCCTACCACGGTTGTATAATTTGAACAAAAAGAAATGAAACATTTGAAAGTCAAAATTAGGTGTCTTTAAATCAGTCCAATAGATGCTAACACCTCATTTCATCTTGTGGACACAACAAGGGAACACTTAGTAGACGGTGATTTGAGACAATTGTTGAAAATTCCCTCCAGAATGGTCATGCTATATAAACACCGTAAGTACTTTTTAGAAACCACTTAATGTACTGCATCTAGGTTGTAATTGTTCTGCCCAGACAATTCCTTAGGGACCACGCACAACAAAAGGGAACAAAAGAAGAGAGAAAGACAAAGAAAATCTTTGAAATTTACTATAGGGGAGCATGCATATTTATCCGGATGTGTGTACATATTTGCATATATCATACATATACACACAGATGTGAAAGTGACCTGATTGTGACCTCTGAAATCACTAGGATCACTGTGGAAACCCGAACTGATGAGGTTAAAATGACCATCTCAGTGAGTGCTTTTTTCACTTGGAACATCTTTGAAATGCTACAGTTGGTAAAAGGTTCTTAAATGGTAGAAAAAGTATTCCTTTGTTCATGTGTTTACAAACAGCAGTGTTTAATGTGTGCCTGCAGTACATACTATCACCGTTTTTTGTGTGGAGTTGGTACAGATGTCTAGCACATCTTATCTCCTCTGGGCACCCCATTTCCCTCATTTCCCTCTTCCCATTTTCTAGTCCTTGGTCCCCTCCCATTGGATGGAGTTCTGTCTCCCTATTTCTTATTATCTATCTTTTATTTTGCTCCTTATAACTTGGGTTTCTCTTATAAAAGAATATTTAAGCTTATGTGCCTGATTTAATCACTTAGTACTATGGTCTCCAGGTGCATCTATTTCCCAAAATTGACTCACATTTTTCTTTTTTATACTTGTACTCCCTCGAGTGTGGTACTCCTTGGTGTGTAAATATCAGATTTTCATTATCCATTCAACTGTTGATGGTTATATAAGCTGTTTCTAAGATTTAGCTGTTATGATTTGTGTTGCTATAAATATGGGTATGCACGTGTCCCTATAACGTGATGTCTACTGATTTCATTTGCCCATTTTTTGTTTGAGTCTTTTATGCTGTGAGGTCTAATATTTTTGTGTTCTTTATGTATTCTAGATATTAGTCCTTGATCTGAAGAATAGCTGGCAAAATTTGTTCTCTATTCTGTAGATTTTCTTTTCACCTTATTGGTTATTTCTTTTGCTATGTTGAAGATTTTTAATTTTATACGATTCCATTTGTTGATTCTTGGTCCTGTTTCCTTTGCAACTGGAGTTCTGTTCAGAAAATCCTTGCCCATGCCAACAACTTCAAGTATAGTACCTATTTTATCTTTCAGCAGGTTGAGTGATTCTGTTTTAGCTTTTAGTTCTTTGATTCATTTTGATTTTGCTTTAGTTCATGGTAAGCTATATGAGTCTAACTTCATGTGGATAGCCAGCTTTCCCAGCACCATTTATTAAAGAGGCTATTTCCTCCAGTATATTTTCTTGTCCCTTGGTCAAAGAAGAAATAGCCAAATGTAGTTGGGACTGTTCTGCATCCTTTATTCTGTTACCCTGATCCTCATGTCTGTTTATGTGCTAATACCACACTTTTTTTGTCACTATACACTGGTAATACAACTTTAGACTTGCAATGCCTCCTGATTTGCTCTTGTTATCCTAGGTTGCTCTTCTGGGTCACTTCTTGTTCCATATGACTTTTAGGATAGTTTTCTCCAGTTCCATGAAGAGTGCTGCTGGTATGTTGATTGTGAGTCATTAAATCTACAAATAGATTTTGGAAGTATGGTCATTTTTACTCTGTTGTTCTGCCTAGGTAGAAATAGGGAATATATTTCCATTTTCTGATGTTCTTTTTAATTTCTCTTTTAAGAGAACTATAGATTTTATTGTAGAGATCTTTCACTTTCTTGAGTAAGTTAATTACTAAGTACTTAATTTTTCTTGGTGATAATGTGAGTGGTATTGTTTTCCTAATTTCTTTTGCAATTGGTTTAGAATTAGTGTTCAACAACACCATGGATTTTTGTCTATTGATTTTGTATCCTGCTACATTACTGAATTTGGCTATTAATTCTGAGTCTTTTGGTGGTTGTTTAAGATCAGTTATATAGCGGATCATGTCATCTGCAAATAATGATAACTTGAAGCTTCCTTTTTGGTACATATCCCTTTCATTTCTTTTCCTTGCCCGATTGCTCTTGTTAATGTTTTAGGTACTGTGTGGGACAGGAGTGGTGATAATGAACATCCTGATTTCAAAGGGAAAGTTTTCAGTCTTCCCCTACTTCACATGATATTAGCAGCAGATTTCTCATAAATGGCTTTTATTGGACTTCAGTGAAGTCCTTCTACATGTAGTAAACCTTCATTTTTTTTTATCATCAAAGGATATTGGATTTCTATCAAAGAGTCTTTCTGCATCTATGGAGATGATCCTATGATTTTAGTCCTTGATTCTGTTTATTTAACTTATTACATTTATTGATTTGTGTATGTTGAACCCATCCTTGTATCCCTGGGTTGAAGCTGATTTGGTCATGATGTATCATCATTTTGTTGATTCATTTTCTCCTGTTTGCCAGTATCTTGTGGAGGATTTTTACATTTATATTAATTAAAGAAATTAGCCTACAGTTCCCTTCTGGTTGAATCCTTGTCTGGTTTTGGAATCATGGTAATGCTAGCTTTCAGAAATGACTTTGAGAGTGCTCCTTCCTTTTGAATTTCATTAAACAGCCTGAGGAGTGCCGGTGTTAGGTATTCCCTGAAGTTTTTGCAGAACTTAGGAGTAAATCATCTTAACTTGAGCCTTTCTTAGATGGTATATTTTTCATTGCTGCTTCCATTTTATTGGCTGTTATAGACTTATTGAGGGCTTTAAATCTTATTTCAGATTTGGTAATTCATATATATCCAGAAATCTATGCATTTCTTCTGCATTCACCAGTCTATTGATGTACAGGTTTGTAAAGTAGTTGTTAATAACATTTTTTTTCTGGCAGTGTTTGTTGTAATTTCATCTGTTTCCTTTCTAGCTATACTGACTGCTTGGTTCTCTCCCATTTTCGCTAGATCAGTTAAAAGTTTGTCTATTTTGCTTATTCTTTTAAGAACAAACATATCGATTCATTGATTATTTCTTCTCTGATATTTATAATTTCCTTCTTTGTATTAGATTTAGGTTTGTATTAATCTTGCTTTTTTAGGACTTTGAGGTACATCATCACATTATTTATTTGGGATACCTCTGTTTTGGGGTTTTTCTCCCTCTCTGTTTCTTTCACTGTCAGCATTCATAGCTATAAATTTCCCTCTTAGAATTGCTTTTATTGTGTTGCATTAGTTTGGTATGTTATACAAGCATTCTACAAACTATCTTATTTCTTCCTTGACCAATTTGTTCTGTAACCCATTGTTAATTTAAGAATATACTGTTTAATTTTCATGTGTCTGCATGATTTCTGTTTTGTTTTGCAACTGACTTCTAGTTTCATTGTATTATGATCTGGTGATGTAATTTCAGTTCTTTTACATTTATTTGAGCAGGCTTTATTGGCTCGTATATGGTCTATTTTGGAGAAAGTTCCATATGCTGCTGAAAAGAATGTGTATTCTCTTGTCATTATGTATAACACTCTGCAGATATCTATTAACTCCAATTATTAGAAGATTTTTTCACCTCCAATTTTTTGTTGATTTTTTTTAATCTAGTTGATCTATTTGTGAAAGTTGGGTACTGAGCTGCATTACTATAATTGTGTTTATGATTATCTCCACTTTTATGTCCAGTGACATTTGTTTTAGGAAAATGGATGTGCCACTCTCCAGGGATATTTGCTCATAATGTTTATTTCTTCCTGTTGGATTGTTCTCTTAATCAATATGTAGTGAGACTGGATCATTTTTGGCATGAAGTTCCCTCTGTCTGAATATAGAATAGCTGCTTTTTTGTTTCCATTACATGGAATATTGTTTTCCATTCTTTGACTTTTTAGTCTGAATTTCTTTTGGGGGTTAAATATGTTTCTTGTGTGCAACATATATTTGAGTTTTGTTTCTTTATCCTTCTGTCAGTCTGCATAGTTTAATTGGGGAATTGAAACCACTCACATGGAGAGTTGCTGATTGCCTATCTTTCTCTTCTACTCATTCTACCTGGTGTTCTTATTATATTAGACCTTTTGTCATTGTTAGCTTTATTGTGTCTCTATAGGCTGTCCTTCCAAAACTTTTGGAGAGCTGGTTTGATGTTTGTAAATTTCTTTAGGTGACCTTTAATCATGAAAATATCTTAGTTCTCCTTCAATTCTGAAAAGTAGCTTTACAGGATATATCATGCTGGGTTGGAAACTTTTCTCTTAGGGCTTGAAACACCTCACTCCAAGCTCTATTGGCTTTTAAGGTTTGTGTTGAGAAGTCTGCTGTAATTTTAGTGGGTTTCCTTTGCAAGTAATTTGTTGCTTTTTTCTAATCAGTTGTAAAGTTCTGTTTTCTGTTGCGCTTTCAGGATTGTGCCTTTAACGTTGTGAAGTGGTTCTTTTCCGATTGTGGCTGTTTCAATTTCCAAATGCCTCATTTATCTTTATATTACATTCTTTTCTTTAAATAAGAGGGCTTCTGCTATTATTTCAGTAAAAAGTTTTTTATTATTCTTTTTGTGCTATTTTCTTAATTTTCAATAATTTCAAATAATCTTAGTTTTTATGTCATCTAAGAGCTGTTAGAACCATTTTAAGTGCTCTCTCATTGTTTTTGAGATATCTCTCATTTATTGGCATTGAGAAAGCCCTGTCTTTAGATCTGAGTCTGCCCTCGCATTGGTCACTTTTTCTTGCCCATATTTGTGATAGACTTTTAACCCCCTAAATTTCTATTTGGAGCCTTTTTATAGGCTCCTAATTGTTTTCTACACTGGTCATTCAGGTTTTCCATAGTTTTATTTATCTCTACTAGCTTTTTATTAGTGTCTTCTGTAGATCTGCTGTTTATTGTGCTCATTGGGCCCAATATCTGTTTTCTGTTACCTCTGTGAGTTTGCCAGGTGTCTTAATGATACGTTTTGTGACCTTGGTGACACCATTTCACATAATTCAGGGGTGTGGCCTTCTGTTTCCTCACCTTCAGTGCTCTGTGGATCAGCTTCAGGTGAACTGAGAATTGCCACAGTTCATTTGTTCATTTGTCTTATGTTTCCACTTTTTGTGTCTTTCTTTGTTTTTGTGCTCAGGCTTATGCACTAACAGCAGAGGGAAGCTATTTCTCACATGGAGACCTCTTCAGCTAATGTGTGCTTTTCTGCAGTGTCATCTGGGAGTGCCTTACTATTGGCCTTGGCCTCTGTCCTAGGATCCAACCATCTCCTCAGTTTATGTGAGATGACAGGTTGTAGCATATATGGCTCAGGACTCAGTTTTCTAGGAATAGGCCACCATATTGTTAATAAACCCAAGGCAATCCATATATTGGCTTCCCAAGAAAACAAATTAATAGCAACAGCTTTGTCACTTTTATATTGATAAAATCAGTATCAATTGTAAAGTCAAATACAAATTCAGTATTGATTAAACCTAAGGACTGATAATGTACCAACCTTAACCACAGAGAGCAGATCTATAATTGTATTATGAACACTAAGACAACACTAAGTAGTATTTGGCCTACTACTGACCCACAGTAAATATCTACTAAATGGAACGACTTTATGTCTAGTTAAGTATAAAACAGTATTCAACAACAATAGGATAAAGTTAATAGCTACTTAAAGATTTAAAAGTTTAGTGGCTATACTGTAAAAGTAGAGGGAGTGAGTAAGCAGTGAATAAAAATGAAAATTTTGAGAAGTTAATACATAGGATATGAGAGGAGAGAAATGTGAGATGGCTTTTTATTAAGATTGAAGAATAAGAGAAAATTAGTAGTGACGGAGTTGTATGAGTCAAGAAAAAGAAGAAAAAAGATAAACTGAGATAAAAATATAAGAAATAAGAACTGAAAGTGGAAAAGAGAAAAGAAACTAAGCAAGAGAAAAAAAGGGAGAAAAAAATTCCAATCCCCCAAAAACCTAATGAAGGAAAGATCAAAATAATACAAACTAGAAAAACAAACAAACAAACAAAAGATGGTTTCAAAGTAAAACTTCCTGTGTTTTTGAATGAGTAGGTTTTTTCTAAGATCTTCTGTCTTAGCATCCATCCAGTCACAATTTTTTCTGTCTAGCTTTAGAGCCTTTTGGTTTTTGCGATGCCCTCCCTGAACCAGAGTCCTCTCTGTCCACTCACCACAAACTCTGGTTACCTCTGAGCCAGGGGTCCTTGCTCCTGTTGGTAGATGGCAAATGTGATCATCCCTGTTGTCTCTGATGGATTTAGACCTCAGGGTGGGCATTCAAGCAGACTGCTGGGCTTAATGTTGGCAATGACAGGTCTGGTTGCTCCTTTCTCTCCATAGCATTGTGCATAGCCATTATCAAATCAGCTGCTCAGTCCTCTCCTGTGCTACACCACTGATGGAGACCACTATGAAGTGGCTCTGAGCAGGATTTAAATTTTTAGGATTGTAGCTGCAGGCATCTCACTCCTCAGTGAAGATCTTCCTGGAGATCACATAGTTCTCCTAAATTAATCATGTCTTACTTGGAGAAGTCCTTGCAGTGGCCCAACCATTGAAGGCAGAGTTCTGTCTTTCTTCAATATTGCCTGCCTTATTTTGATGACTAAATAAATGTGGGTTGCCCAGAGAAGATCTTTGTTTCAGCCCCCAGAGAATCTTGAATTCTGTGACAGGGTTTTCATCCTCCTGGAGCCCTGAACTCATTCGATTTGTCTCGTTTATTTAGCCTCCATCATCCACTCATTTGGGAGATTGTGGATCTGATCAGCCTATAGTAACTAAGGGATATTATGGAGCTGGCAGATGGTCTTATGCTGTGTCTGAGAAGTATACTTTTCACCCAGCAAGGGCTCAGGGGTGGATGCCATCTTGCCTGTTTGATAGCAATGGCAAAGGGGTGCTATGCATCCAACCTGGGCCTGCTTGTTTGCATCAGTGTAGTGTTTTGTTCTTGATCATCAAAGCTACCTGAAGCACCTAAAACAAGTTACAAAAGCATCTTAAATGAAAATGGCAGACATGTCCATCAGCTTTGTGGAATTTTTTTCTTTTTCTTACCATCACAGTTTTGGACTACTTTTCCTGTTGACTAATACAGGGAAGGAAAGGAACAAATTTACCATTAAATAATCAAATTAAAAAAATATTTTTGTGTTGTACTTATGATATTTTTCATAACAGTGTTATTATATTGAGATAATCAAGGTTTATGCACTCCTAATGTTAATGGGAAAAATAAAGATCATGCTTACTATAATATATTGCCTGACAAAAATATTTTCAACATGTAGAAAAAGGAGGAAAACCAAGATGAAGTTAACAAGTCTGTACATTTATTAAATATTTATCCCTAAACACGCATGTCCTCATCAAAAGGTTTTTGAGCTGGAAGAATAAGACAAAAACAAAATGAAAGACATCTAATGGGAAAGGAGGACACCAAATCATTCCTATTTGCAGTCCATTTGCCTTTATATATGGAAAAACCTGAGAACTCCACACACATGCACACTCAAAAAGAACCTCTCAGAACTGATAAACAAGTTTGGTAAGTTATCAGAATACAAAATCAACACACAAAACCATTAACTTTTCATGTACTTCTAATAAAATTGCTGAGAAGAAGATCAACAAAGCAATACCATTCACAGTAGCTTCACAAAAACCTCTTTAAAACATATAGGAATAAATTGAACTAAAGAAGTGAATGATTTCTATAATGAAATTATAAAAGCTGATAAAAAGTTGAAGTGAGTACAAATGTGAAAGAGCTTATGTTCAATGATTAGAAGTTAGTATTGATAAATATCTGCAGTAGCCAAAGTGATAAACAGGTTCAATATAATTTCTATCAGAACACCAATGATATTTCTTCACAGAAACAGAAACAAATGCTACCAAAATTAGCACAGAACCATTAAAAGCTGCAGATATCCAAAGCTATCCTGCATAAAAAAAAAAGCTGGCTGTATTATAGTGCCTAACTTCAAAACATAGTAGAAAAGACTACCCTTTTTCCCTGAAAATAAAACCTAGCCAGAAAACAATTAGCCTTGAAAACTAGAGAACAAAAATGCCAGCCCCAATCAGCCTATCTTTGCCTTACGTGTCTTAGAGAGAATACACCGAGCAAGAGAATAGTAATGGCAGGTGTTATGGTTGATACGTTAGGTCAACTTGGACAGTCTAGAGGTTTGGCTGAGTGACTCAGCAGGAAGCCAAGGTGCTTACTTTGTACACTTCCTGAGCCTGTGGAAGAGGAGGGCATGGAGACTGTGTGAGAGCTACACACCCCCTGGGGGGGGGTAGGCAGTTTACAATGTAAGGGAAGAGAAGGGGCTGCTTGCAGCCACTCCTCCCTTTTGCTGGTTGTTTTTTCTGTGCTCTGCTGCCCTGAACCGTTTGCCCTCTGCCATGTACCACCCTGCCTTAGAGTCAGCCAAGTATGGACTGAAACCTCCACAAACGGTAAGCTTAATAAATCTTTCCTTCCTTCATTTTGGGTGTTGGATATTTTGTCTCAGCAACTAGAAAAAAGAAACCAAGGCAGCAGGTAAGACAAAGATGGGCTGTTTGGGGCATTTTTGACTCTACTTTTCAAGGCTAATTATTTTAAAGCTAGGTCTTATTTTCAGGAAAATACAGTAGTAACAGATTATGGTATTTTATAAAAACACACATATGGACCAATGAAATAAAATAAAGAACTCAGAAATAAATTCACATATTTATAGGAAGCGGATTTTCAGCTAATGCAACAAGAACATACATTGGACAAGGAAAGTCTTTTCAATAAACTGTGCTGGGAAAACTGAATTTCCATAGGCAGAAGAAAGAAACTAAACCCCTATGTCAGACAACATACAAAAACTGACTCAAAGTAAATCAAAGACCTAAGTATAAATCCCCAGACTGAAACTACTAGAAGAAAACACAAGAGAAATGTTCCAGTAGATTGAGCTAGGAGAACATATTTTGGCTATGACTCTGTCTTGGTTACTTTTCTCTCGTTGCTGAGACAAAATACCCAACACCCAAAATGAAGGAAGGAAAGGTTTATTTAGCTTACAGTTAATGAAGGTCTCAGTCCATACTTAGCTGGGTCAGAGGCAGAGCGGCACATGGAAGAGGGCAAATGTTTATGGCAGCAGAACACAGCAAAAACCACAAGAGCAAACGGGAGGAATGGCTACAGGCAGTCTCTTTCCTTCTCTTACATTGTAAACAGGCTACCCCCACCTAGGGGGCCTGTTAGCTCTCACATAATCTCCATGCCCTCCTCTTCCACAGGCTCAGGATGTACAAAGTAAGCACTCTGGCTTCCTGCTGAGTCTCTCAGCCAAACCTCCAGACTCCCCAAGTTCACACAATCTATCAACCATAGCAGACTCCAAAAACATATGGAACAGAGCCAAAATTAACAAATGGAATTATATCAACTAAGAAACTTCTACACAGAGCGGGAAACAACAGAATAAAAAGAATCAAGAAAGAGTGAAAACAGGTGCAAACTTTTCATCTGACAAGTGCTTAATTTCTCAAATACATTAGGAAAACAAACTCAATAGCAAAAAACGCAAACAGCCTCATTCCCATTTTAAAATGGGAAAATTACCCGGGCAGACATTTCTCCAAAGAGGATATACAAACAGCCAGCAAGTCTATCAAAAATGTTTAACATCATTAGTAAGGAAATACAAACCAAAACCAAAGTGAGATATTATTTCACTCCAGTTACAACGATTATTTTAAAAAGACAACACTAATAAATACTGGGGAAGATGAAGAGAAAGGGGAAGTCTCAACTACTGCAGATGGGAATGGCAATGAGTGCGGCCATTACAAAAAAGTACTCTGAAGTTTCCTCAAAAGATGAGGAACTCAGCTAGCACGTGAACCAGCAAACTTACTGATGGGTCTCTATCCGAAGAACTCATATCAATAAGTTCAAAAGATATCTGTACTCACATGCTTACCGCAATGCTATTCACAGTAGCCTGGACAGATAATCAACCTAGTGTTCAACAATGAAAGGGTCAAGAAAATGCAGTACATATGTACAATGAAATACCATTTAGCCACAAAAGCATGTGAAATTCTGTCGTTTACAGGAACTTGGATGTAATAAGAAAACATTATGTAAAGTGGAAATAAGCAGATACAGCAAGGTGAATGCCACTTGTTTTAGCTTGTATGTGGGTGAGTAAATTGATCTAAAAGAAGTAGAAATAAGGGTTACTGGCTACAGTTTGGCTGTTGACTGTCTTCCAAAGGCCCATGAGTCAAAATCTGAATCCCCAGGGTGACAGTACTGACATCTGGTGGAAACATTTGTGAGGAAGGGCCTTTCAAAAGACCTTAGGTCCTTGGGAACCTGCCCCTGAAAGGGACTTTGGGACCTGGTCCCTCCTGTCTCTGCTCTGGTACAAGATGTGAGCAGTTTGTTTCAACTCATTCCCCACCCCCATCGTTGCTCCCTGGCACCCTCAAAAGAAATTAGCTTTTCTAGGCATCATGCCTTTGTACCTCCAGGACCATGAGACAAAGTAAACCTCTCCTTGCCTAACAAGTAACCTGTCTCGAGTGTTTCACTGTAGTAACAGGAAGTGGAATAATACATTATCAAACATTTAGAAGAGAGTAGGGGAGGGAAAGATGGAGATAGGATGATCAATTGTTATAGAGAAGCAGTCAGGAACAATAGCTTCCAGTGTTTCACAGCTCAGTAAGACAACTACTGTTGAAAGCAATTAACTGAGTATTTAAAATACCTACTAGGAAAAATTGTGAAGGTTTCTAACAGAAATTACGTATGACTGTGGTAGTAGGCATACCAATTATCCTGGTTTGAATTAAATACTGTAGATATTAATGAAATGTTTTTCTCCACCCCACACATATATACAAGTACTATGTGTAAGTTAAAAATGAAAACATTAAATTTTGTCCACTGATAATCACCAAATTTAAGTAGGTACAAATTTAATAGTACACTTCTATGATTGATTCTTTCAACAAATACATGCTCTTTTTATTAGGATACCCTTAAAAAATTAATTATTAAACAATTTTTTCAATGGCAAAATTAGTGGAAATTAATGAAAGAGTATCTATGCTGGGAACTCTGAGATTCATTCATATACCAAAAATAGAAGGTGAGTGACATACAGCCAAGAGAGCTTGAATTAGAAAGTTGACAAGCTAAAGTCAAATTTAATTGAAGATTCCTAAAAATGCTAAAATATAAAAAATGAGAATAGAGTACTTTTTTTAAAAAAGTGGCTTACACATTTCTAAGTAAACCAGTGCACCTTGAGACCATACTCTTAAGTGAAGTAAATTGGACACACACAAATTGGACACACACGTGCAAATACCCCATTGTTTCTCTGGTGTGAGAAACTGGAAGTGTAAATAAGGACCAAAATGTATAATAGGTATTGTGAAATAGGAAGCAACTATTCAAATGGGGAGGGACAAAGAAAGTGGATGGGGATAGGATAGGAGGGAAAAGTAAAAGTTATGAGAAAAGAAAGAAAAAGTGTAAACAAAGCTTTTGTAAGTGGGGAAGGGAGGGGGGGTTGAAGGGAGGCTAGAGGAATAGGAAAAAATCAAGTTTTATCATGTATAGGTACAAATTCTCTATTATAAATGTGATCATTATGTGTATCTAAAATGTACATTTTATTAACTCTGATTTTAAAGAGAATTTTAAAAATTGCTTGCTATCAAAAGAAAACCCAAACATAACTTCCCATTATGCTGGAAGTTTCATGCTGGGAGGAATGAACGTAAGATGAAAGTTAGTCAAGATGCATCCATGGAAATAATTCGTCCTTCCATAAAGACTGATCTCGCCAAGTTGAATCAGCTGTGGAAATATCAAGTCCAAGACGAGCCATGATTCCACAGGAGTAAGATGTGGGGTCTGACTCAATGCACATTTTTGTTTGTCTTTATAACCAAAGTACTTGATACAACTCCGTATTAGTTGTGTAAAAATGGAAAAAGGAAAAGCATAGAGGGCAAAGGAAGGGAAAAATAAAACAAGGAGCAGGGGAAAGATTCAGTGCAATTCAAATCAAAATACTAATAGCATTATTCATAGAACTAGAACAAATTTCTAAAATTTAACTGGATCCAGAAGAGACCTGCCATAGCTAAGGCAATACTAGCAACAAGAGCAAAGCAGGAAGCATCACAATTCTGAATGTCAAGTTATATTATAAAGCTACAATCATAAAAATAGCATGGTACTGACACAACAGATGTGGATCAATGGAAAAAAACTGCAGATGCAAAAACAACACCAGGCACTTCCAACCATTGATTTTTTTTTTTTTTTACTAAAGGGCCAAAAATATAACCTGAACAAAAGATATCTTGTTTAACAAATGGTAATGGGAAAATTGGTTATCTACATGCAGAAGAATGTCTAGACCCACATTTCCCACACTGTACTAAAATAAAATTACAGTAGATCAAAGACCCAAGTGTTAAAATACTGAATCTTGTGAAAGATAAAATAGATAAAACTCTTGAAGACAGGCATGGGCAAGGACCTTCTTAATAGAACCCATTTGCACAAGAATATCACTAAGAATCAACAAATGGAAACCTTTTCACAGCTAAAGAAACAATTAACAATATAAAGACAACATACAGAGTGGAAAAAATATTTGCCAATTATCCTCAGTCAGAGGACTCACATCTAGAATATATAAAATGAACTCAGACATTTGACTCAGCTATACCTCTTCTGGGTATCTTCTTGAAAGAATTAAAAACATATAGTGATACATGCATACCCATGTTTATAGTAGCAGAATTTGCAAGAGCTAAATTGTACTAGCTATGGATAAACGCATAATGGAAGTGTTTTATGCATACATGCCATAGTATGGTACGATGCTCACATACAGGCATATGTCAGCCAAAAAGAAGGATGAAATTGAGTCATTTGTAGGAAAGTGGGTGCACGTTGGCAGCATAGCGCTAAGTGAAATATATCAGTCACAGAGGTTTAAATATCACATTGTTTCTCTTATACAAAAAACTTAAAATATAAACCGTGTAAACATCAAAATAAAAGATGGTGAGAAACTGAGGGAGACGTTGTAGAGATGGGAAGGGACTCGGACTGAGGGAGATGAGAGAGAGGGGAAAGGGGAAGTAAAATGACTAAGCAGTGATATGTGTACACGTATCTACTCCACAAGATGAATGGAAATACGTATTGCAAACATACACTAATAAAAAAGAAATAAAACACAAAGAATAAACAACCACATTCCAGCTAACGTGAGGGAAGGACACTGGAGAATAACAAGGAAGCACCTAGGAGTTTGTTGAGTGCAAAACCTTGGGATAGCACCACAGAGGTGTGAGCAAAACACTCTGCCCCTCCCACCTTATCTCCCCCGCCCAAGCAGAAAGAAACAAACTAAAAGCCCTGGTACTTGCAGTTAATTGAATTCTAACACTGAGTTAAATGATTCACAGTGATCCAAGTGGTTCTTGAGTACAATTTAGAGTACCTGCAAGCATGGACAGGAGAACACACTGTCAATTTAAGCCACTTGGACAGAAATTTAGCATTTCCTTCAGGAGGAGCGTGACAGTGCAGCAGCGCTGTCGGTGCTCACAGCTGTGTTAGTGGTAGTAATTACATTATTTCCTAATCATATTGCAAAGTTTATATACATCCCGAAATGTTACTTATATCTCACTACTTTAAAGTTAAGATAACTATTGGACCTATCACTAAATCTTACCAATACTTTAATAAATGTATATACACAGTTCCAAATTATACATTTCTTTTCAGTATTCTGATAACTGCTTTAATATAATTTATTGGGATGTTAGTGGCATGGGTCAGCTGATATATGCATCTCACATCTCATTTAAAATATTGATGATTGATGACTGGAATAAGATTTGAGTGTGGGGGAGAGAGAGGTAATGATGAGCACGAAAGTGGCCTAGAAATAAGATCCTGAAGAACATAATTAGCCAAGAAGTAAATTCTGTTTAGTGCAAGACGCTAGAGAGGAACAATGATGTTTTCATTTCTGAATGAAGTTTTCATAGCTCTATTTTATTTTGCTTCAGAAAATAGGAACAAGACAGATTTTAGTTCACTGTAATAATGAACTGCCTAGTAATCAAACTTAGCTATGATCAGCCTTGGTTGCTTCAAAGTGCCAACAATCTCATCCCAGTCTGCCTAAGCAGGACTAAATTGCAGTGCACTGTGGATGTGGTAAGAGGACAGCCTGCCAAATGCAGAGGCTGCCCACGGGTCCTCACAGGTTGCCTCTGTCCGCAAGGCTCAAAGACTCTCCACAGCTTCATGAGTAAGCTCTGAACATAAACAATACAGCAGGCTGTCAGACCCTACAAATGTTTTTCCTCCGCTTCTGAGGACCATGGTCATCATTTAAATAAACAGATCATTAAGTTGAGAATACAATTCTCAGCCTCTGTTAAAGGGGACACATTATTGGCCAAGGAACATTTATATTTCAAATAAATACAATGACAGTCATTGCTACAAGATTCCAAAACTAGCCTTTAAAGTTCACTTTTATAATAATTAATGACTTCATAAAATAGATGAAATGATAATAAAATGTACATGAGTATGTTATAATCAAGGAAGTACTTAAATAAGCCATTACTTTCTTTGGAGAATTATAATGCTCAGTTCCAAACAATACCAACAAGTCTCCTTAAGTAAAAAGTCCAGGTCCAAAAGCAGCCTAGTACCAGGTTAAGGATTTCTACTTTAAGTAGCAGTGAAGGAGTCATAAACATTTTCTTGCCAGATGTACTTTCCAGATGTAAGGACAATCGATGTTTTAGCAAGTAAGAGAAAGCAGAACAGCTGGACATCAATAACTGAGTTAATTATTAGTCCTAGTAATTACTTGAATACTTAAGCTGTTTATCATGCATTATGTAATTATCAAAAGAACATTTCCTTTCCTATTTTTATTTTTCTCTTTCCCTCTCTTTCTCTTTTGCTCATTGTCTCTGTCATTTCCCATCCCCAAAGGGACCCCTGAATTGTCTACAAATGCAGAGGTTTCCTCAGGTTTCCACACGCTAAATTGTCCTCCCTTCCCTCTGATGCATTTCCGTTATCCAAGATCTATTCTTCAACATGGTTCTACTATTGTATTATATCACTTAATGCTAAGCAATAATCGATGACGGGTTATTTGATCAATCTTGTATGTCTGTATGTGATAA
>PVLD010004611.1:67307-123101 GCA_004027595.1 Dinomys branickii
AGGATTAATTGTCTGACTAAATTTGCATGTCTGTATATGGGTTTATATATTTACACTTCGAAGATATCAATGGATAAAGCAATAACCACTGTTGAGACCATATCACCTTGTCTATAGATTAGTTGTGATTGTACTATTTTTTATGCTAATTGGTGTCTGTTTGTCAATATGTTTTTGTACTTTTATTTAAAAAAAAAATAGAAATAACCTTTCCAAAGGAAAAAAAAGTCCTGATAGAGTCACAATCTCAATAAAAAGAACAGAATCCCATGTTACTCAGATGCATGTAAAATCTATGCGAATTTCATATTCATGCAAATATAGAAAAAACTACAAGGAAGGTGTTTTAGTAAATATATCAACATCTAAGTATTTTCCACATAGTGAGTTTTTTCTTTAAATTCCAGTGTCATACAGGGTTTATGCTTTAGTTATCACAGACAGTCATTTATAGCCTTCCTATAATGTATATTATGTCGTAGTTCAGGACTCTCTTATCCTCTCATCATTGAATCAACATTGATATTGACATAACTACCGATGTTCCAAGAGGCAAATGTCACTGTCAATGCAACCCTGCCATGAGATACCCGCTTCTCTGGTTGAAAGTACTGCCAAGGGTGAATTTCCTGGTCTGAAGATGGTCCTAACAACGTGATCCCACCATACCCCTAAAGTAAAATCTGTACTTTTAGAGAGTGAACTCACAGCAGCCAGACTCTCACAGCATGATAGCCTGGGTCCCAACTTGTGAAGGTGCGGTGAGAAATGTAACTGCTAAAGAAATCAGCTCGTTCTGACTGTAGAAATTACCAGGAAGGAAGAGGTGGTCTAAGAGACAAACAGGCTGTCTAATGGCTCGGCAAAGTGTCACCCTGGGTTTATAATTGCTTCTGGACAGGGCAGTTTCCAAGACCAGATGTCCATTCATCTGGAGAGGGCTGGAGAGATCACCGAGAGCCTTTTCCATAATGGACCAATATTCTGATCACTATTTTTTATGTTTAAAATGAACTTTGTTCTTTTTTTCCCTATATTTAGTTTATTTTTAAATTAATTTTACTGGTGCATTTTAGATACACATGGTAACATTCATCGCGTGGATTTGTACCTGGACATGATATGTCTTGATTCTCCTTTTTTTTCCTCCCCTCCCTTTAACCACTCTGCCCCTCCTTACTTACAAAAGCTTTGTTTCTATCTTTTCTGTTTTCTTTTTCTTCCTTTTGCTGTTCTCCCTTTTCCCCTCCCTCCCCCCTAGTTCCTCTTCCCGTTTGAACGTTTTCTTCCTGTTTCATAATATCCATTATACATTTTGGGTCCTTAGAAACACTTTTGGTTTGTCACATCAAAAAAACCATGTCACATTTGAACATGTGTGTCCCATTTATTTTGCCTGAGTATAGTCTGAAGTTGCATCCATTTACCTAGAAGTGTTTCAAGTTTAACTTCATGTCAGAGTAGTACTCCCCTGTATATTAAAAAAATCTTCCCTTTCATATTATCTGCTGTACATTCAGGATTTTATTTACTCTTTCATGTTCTTGCACTAGGGAGATAATAAGATATTTACATGTGTGAGTCCAATTTATTTCACTTATGAATATGTTCTCTAGTTGCATCCATTTACCTATAAAAGCCTCGAGTTTATCCTTTTTATAGCTAAATAATACTCCATTGTATAAAAATACAGAGTGAAACTCTGTATTGTCTCTAATGTTCTTTTAAAATATTACTTTCTTATTCTCTTTAACAGTTTGATCAATCTTCCAGTCTTGCCTCTGGTAATCTGAGCAACTTTGTTGAAGATACCAATATGTAATACAACAACCACTGCTAATCCCTATCATGTGGTTTGAAACCCTGTATCATTTTTAATGTCCTTCCTTTGTTTTGTTTGTATTTTGCTATCATTCTTTTATTTTTTTACTACTGTCTTTAAAATTAAATAAAACTTTATCCATTTATCACTTCATGGGCATTTGGGCTATTTCTAAGATTTGGCTATTACAAACTGTGCTGTTATAAACATGGGTGCATTGCTGTGGTGTGATGCTTTTCATTCTTTCAGATAGACATCAAAAAGTGAAATCGCTGGGCCAAATGGAACTTCTAGTTTTAGTTTTGCAAAGAATCTCCACACTTATTTCCACAGTGGTTGCACCAGTCTACACTCCCAACGACAGTGGACAAGGGTTCCTTTTCCCCCACAGCCCCGCCAGCATTTGTTATTGGTTGATTTCCTGATGATAGCCATTCTTTCTGGAGTGAGACGGAATCTCAGTGTTGTTTTAATTTGCATCTCTCAACTGACTGGTGATGCTGAATATTTTTTCATATATTTATTTGCCATTTCTACCTCTTCTTCTGAGAAATATATATTTATTTCAGGTGCCTTGTGTTTTCCTCTAGATGTGTACGTATTTTCAAAATTAGTCATCAAATATTGATGCTCTGGGCACAGCTGGGTGCTTTGAAGATGATTTTCATTGCTTTGAATGGTGGACTGGGGGAGGCTTCCTCTTCAAAATGCAAGTATTTTTGAATGTTCAAGGCCCGACTGGCCTGATAAGTGAGTTTAAGGCCAGCCTAAACTACGTAGCAAGATCCTGTCTCAAAATATCAAACCAAATAATAATAATAATAATAATTGTTTTGAGGTTAACATATGTGCTTCACAAAATAAAAATTTTATATAGTAGCTAACAAAATGCAAATATAAAGAATGTATACTTGCTAGTAATGTGAGCTATAGCAAAGAAAATTTGTATATAAACGTTCAAAAAGTGATGCATTTTGAAGCTGCTCCCCACAGAGGGCACGACTGTGCCCTAATGGTACCATATGCCTTTTGTGGGAGGAGTGATCAAATTATTGATTCTCTCAGATCCTCCATTCCACCATCTATAAAGTAAGAACATCTGCCTCCCAGGTTATCCCATGACGTAAAGGTCTGAGTGCCCGAAGAGTGTTTCATACACAAAGAGGAAGCGCAGCACATTCCGCACTTGTCGCGTCTATGATTACTCACGCCCCTCCTCAAAAACAAACTTTTGCATTATTTACCATTGTGTCATTAACAAGACAAGTGATTTAATGTGGGGCTCACATGCGTCCCTCTGTATCTGCACGCCGACATTCCTCCCCTCCGGGAGCTTAGAAAGGTAGCTCGGGGACAAGCGTCAGCAAAATTACCTTCATGGTTATCATCTCCTGGCAAGGCATTATCCCCTCCCGGCTTTGCCTTCTCAATCTGTCCTGTGTCAATTTGCACTTGATGACACAAAGCTTAGTTTCATTATTTCCTGTGTCACGTTTTGTTCTAATATTTTAACTTCTTGAGAACTAAGATTTTGCTTTCTAGTTCTTTTAAACTCTCACTTCAATCACCTATTCTGAGACCCCAGCCCTAACAAATGCTGCCGTGGCATTAATTTTCATTGACTGTCTAGCTAATGAGAAATTATTTTAGCACTACAGCAGGAAGAAGTCTACAGAGGAGCTATAAGATGTATCAACAGAGCAGAATAGAGAAAGGAATCCAAGAAGCTGAGGAAATCACTTACCCTTCTCCTCCCAACGGTAAATGATTCATTTGCTTCATCTCACCAGCATCACAGGTACCTTCCTTGTGGCTATTTTCTGTAATAATGGTAGCGGAGAAAGTCAGAAATGCAAGTCTCAAAGCAACGGTAACAGAAACTGTTGAAGAAAACAGAAAAGCCACAATAAACTAAGAAGTAAAGTTACAAAGAAATTAAACAAGATAGATGCACACATTTTTCTCGCGTGTTGTGATAGTAGCTTCTTTCTTTTGGGTGCTATAAATGAACCTAGAGTCTCCTACATGCCAGGCGAGCAACCTCACCATTGAGCTGTACCTTCTGTCCTTGTCTGTATTTAAGATATGTACTCTCAAAGTCTGTATTTTACAAAATAGATGCTCATAGTGGCATATATTATTGAATATATGTGGACTGGAAATCTAAGTAATTAAAGCTATCCATCATTTATGAGTAAATCCTCTGTAAACAGAAATAAAAACAATTTCAGAATAGATATAAGGGAAAGTTCTTTTTTTTGTGTGTGTGGTACTGGGGATCGAACTCAGGACCCTGCACTTGCTAGGCAGGCGCTTATTCCACTGAGCTATATCCGCAGCCCCTAAGGGAAAGTTCTTTACTGATGAAAACGGGATTAAATGAGGAAGAACAAGGGGCTCAAAAACCAGTTATTGTCTCTGCTTTTCTGTCCCATGAAAGCCCCCAAAGAGCTTATTTCCTTCCACAAGCTCCCGAACGTCCCGGAAAGTGCTTCAATCAAGATGGGAGAACTATCTTTTTGTTACAGGTGAATGATACCCAGGAATCAGTGCTTAAAATGTAGAGAGATTTGGAGGTGAATTAGTACATAGGATGCAAATCAGGGAGAAGTTAAATCAGAACAGACAAATGGGAACACAAATTCCATCTGAATATATGGTAGTCAGATTTTCACTAACGATAAAAATGGGGAAATAATTTCAAGATTTAAATCTCATTTAAATCCAGCCCCATTAAAACTTTATAATTCCAAGTGAATGTAATAACTTTAATATTGTATAACATATATAGCATTTTGATCAACATGACAGATGGGAAAGAATTTTCCCTTTAAAAATACTTTAGAATGAGTATAAAAAGTAGCTACTTCAAAGTTAGACACTGAAATTATTTTAAAATGTTATAAGAAAAATCTTCTTGGAAATTACTTATTTCATTTTCCAGTACTTTCTAGAAAACATGCTGGCAAACCTTTCTTTTTAACATTGAAGTGCATTCATGTTGATGTGTTGAAACTTTTAAAGGACTTCAGGACACTGTGATATAATTTTTGACACATGGAAGGCATGAAACACAGATAGCAAATCTTTCATCTGAAGGAAGATTCAATACCCTTCAACTAAGAGAAATTTGAAGTTAAATGAAAAAAGAGAATTCTGCAGCATGACAAACTCTAAATACATATAGCATATTTAAAGTAGAGGAAGTCCTTGGAGAGGGAAAATGTTCTTTAGTCACTGTTCACAGCTACTAAAAAACAAATTTCAGTCAAAACTTAAAGAAGGAAAGGCAGATGGACAGGAAAGGATGAGAGTTTTGAAATAAGATCTATAGGGATAAAGTAGGTCAGAGAGATTGCTGTCTGAAGGAAACTCTGAGATTACCATGTTGAGACAGGTAAATGAGGAAAGTCACTGAACAACACTACAAGCCAGGAAAAGGTAGGGAGAGCATCTTGTTTGTATTCTGAGTTACAGGAGGCAAGATGAATGCAGTAGCATTATACTCCTTTCCTCTTAACTGACGTAAGATCTAAAATGTGGATGAGACCAATTGGGGTCAGTCAAGGACCCCGTAAAAGACAGCAGACTTACGTTCCCATGGATATAAGAAAAAGGAAAGAAAATTAACAAAGGCCAAATAACTAGGGAGTAATAGAAGAAGGCATTAGAGAAAAGGGCAAGTACAGTATCATTCCTAAGATTATCATGACTACAAAATGGTTGCTAGAATTCTTAACTGTAGTGTGGGGTGTGGAGGCAAATAGGAGATATCCAGATATGGAGAAGGGAAGGGAGAAATACTACTGACTTTTACATATTTATTTTTCCCACAGCCTCTTTCTTACTTGAAATCCAGTCTATCCTAGTTCTACTGATTTGGCACGGGTTAAATTTGTTGGGGACTTCTAGAGAGACTTTGAAGTTGGGGATCACTAGCAAATGCCAAATTTTCTGTTAACCTTTAAACTATTAAAGTCCATAGAAGTTTTAAAATTTACATTCTATAATCTATTTTTAAAAAGGAGAGGGCCTTGCCGTTTAGTAACATAACTCAGGTCCCATAGGTGCAAATGAACAGATTGAGATTCAAACGTGGTTGTTCCTGACCCGCAAGCCCATCGTTAAAGATCACAATGGCAGTGGCATCGTTACATTATCACCTCACCATCAAGTCATTTATTCTTTCACTACCCAAATATTTCTTTTCAGTTATTTGCAAGCAAGTAGTATTTTATGATTTCTACCATTGCTCTAATGACAGCATGTTATGACAGTGTATGGACTGTAACATGTGCCAGGCAACAACTTGAAAAAAGTTCTGTAAACCCATGGCCACATGGTTTTTTCCATATTTTAATATCTTCTTCTCTGCCCACTTCTCTCAGTTAATATCAATTTTTAGATTCTGTGTACTACATGTAGTGAAAATTCAACAAGCCAACAGGGACTAAAGAGCCCAAAAGGGGAGTGTTGAAGGCAGATACAGCAGTTCTGTGGTTCGATGAAGTCGCCATCCTTTGTCTCCAGCCATCACCCCGGCATGTGAGGCCCGGCTTTATCTTCAAGACCATCATCTGCTGTGGAAGATGGCTGCAAAAGCTATGTCCACACTACATTCTATTTTTTTTTTTATTTTAAAGGTGAAAGAATGAAAACATATCAACAAACGCACATACATTTACAAAATAACACAAAAACAATACATGCAATACGGAATTTCAGGCAAGGCGATAGGAAATTAACAATGATTGTTATATTACATAACGATATCTTCAAATTAGTTACTCAGATAAACAAATGTAGACATGTGAGATTGATAAACACAAACATTAACTGTTCTTTCAGTAAAGCAAGAGAAGCCACTAGACCAACTGTGTTAGCTATCTTGTGTATACATATATACATATTTTTCCCCTTCTTTCTTTTCTCTTTTCCCATAATGCATTCTACATAACCAGCAAAAGAAAGGAAGAAGAAAACCCTCATTTTTTAAAGAAGATATTTCCAAATTATTATACTCAAATTTTACTTAATTTTCATTTGGCATAACTTGGTCACATAGCTGTACTCGCATGCAAAGGAGACTGGGAAAGGTCCACTTTAAGCTGAGTAGCATTGCACCAGCTTAAAGCCTGAGGATTTTTATTAAGGGTAAGCCAAAACAAATATTATAAGACATCTCTCATAAATGTTGTGGAAGTTTCTGATAGAAGAATCAAGTTAACTTTATGTCCACATTTGGAAACATACTTAAATATCAAAGTGTAACCAGTGATTTATTTTTGCCTTATGTTTTTTAGTTATTATATTTACAATGGAAAAATAACTAAGATTTGGACTTCTCTTGTAGATTAAATTGAAAAAACATACTCTATGGCCATACACACATTCACATAGCTACACATAATTGACATGAAACATAACAAATATTTGCTACATTATCTACCATGTCAAAAACTTAGTGCCATAATTTGTTCTATAAAATAATATTTTATTGTTTAGTTATGATTTACCAAAACTATATTACCCCCAAAACTATATTCCTAAGATGACTCTTTCACCAGAATATAAATCGAAGCAAATTTATAAAACTGCAAAACATTATGTTACTTTCTCCGTACCTATAAACTTCTTGAATTCAGTTAGCGTTAGACATAACATATTACAAGAAAGGCTGTTTGTTTTGGTGTTTTCAGTCCCAGAAGTACTGGATATCTCCCAGGAAATTCCAGTCTTCGGAGGATTCCAATAAACATGAAGAACTCAGTGGTTCAGACTTAAAGACAGATTTGAATTAGAATGTGGACTTTATTTCAAGTCCAACTGTGTCTGACTTTTGCAATTCAGGTTCATTCATACAGGCTCTGACAGCAAGATATTTATAAATAAAACTTTGACATAAAGGAAAGTTGATAGGTCAATATATAATCTTTATTGCTAGCATAATAAAACTTAAAATGCTGCACTCTGCATAAACCAAAGTGGTACTTCTAATTTTCACAACTTTTTTCTGAGATAGATAGAAGTTCTGTAGTTTTTTAAACACTGACCCATAGTATACAAAGATTATGTAAAGAAATGCTTAATGTCTAGTTATATAAATGTTATTAAGGTTACATACCAAATATGTACTTACATTCATAAATTACTTGCTCTTCCATATATTTAAAATAGGCTATTGGTAATTATTGATATATTATTTAGTAAAATATTCACAGGAATCTACAATAAATGCATTTATTTATTGTTAGTATTTATGGCTTTCAAATCAAGTAATGTGTTTTAAATCATATGTTAGCAAATTATTTCTATAACACAAAGTTCATTGTTCATATGAGAAATCCCTTCCTCTTTAACTCTATGCCCTTAGACCTCCTACTTCATGTTTAGAATATCCTGTAAATGGAAGGTATTCAATAAATGAGGTTAAGTAATAGGTAGGTCAATGGTAATATTAGAATTACCTTTATACAAAGAGATGCATTACGAAGCAATGTAGGTCAGTCCTGCAGAGCCTGACTAACTGGTTCTGACATTGGAAAATTGTTCATTTTGAGTAATTCTAAAGATTGCTTATTACTAACATATGCAATTTTAATTTACCAGGTTCAATATCAGGGAAAAAAATTGAGAAAAGTGTTGCTACACTTCAATCATTGTGTAAAGACATAATATTTTAGGATTTTTAGAAGTTACAAAACCTCTATGTACCCAACGATTATAACAACCTAACAGTAAAAGCTACCAAAACATCAATGTCACTTTACTGGTACCTATTTGAAGGAGTGGGGGAAGATTTACTAAATTTATTGATCCCATTTGGCAATTTATTTATATGATCTTAAAGAATCTGTGATTGCATAAGAAAAATGAACTTGAAACCATCAACAGCTAGTTGATTTAATTTTCCAGTATGTAATATGTTTGGCCTCTCAATATTTTCTAATAAAGCTGCAAGATATATTTTTCTTGTCCCTTATACTTGATAGGTGCATTTTTATTTTCAATATTCCATGGACAGAAAGAAAATAGAAAAAAGGAAAAAATCATAGGTACAGTAAATACATATTTACCTGTTAATCATTTTATATAAATTTTCAAATAATTAATCTAAGATGTTGAATATAAAAATGAGGTGAATGGGATTCTTGTGATAGCTGTGTCCTTGCCTTCTGAATGACCTTGAACAAATCAGTTCCTTCCTGAGCAGTAAATTTTCTGACTATAACGTGGAATGAAGATGATTATATTTCTCTCATGGCATTGCTGGAAGAAGCATATAACACAATTTATACTAAATGCTTTTAAAGCATAAAGAATTACATAGTGAAATGTTAAGTTTATTAAAAACCAATCTAAGAAATGAATGCAACATTCTTCAAAGTGATAGATTAGGCCCTTAAGACTTTATCACTGGCATTTCAAAATGATTATTTGCTTTATAAACACACTTACTCTGGGATTACTATTTTTATTGAAAGGAGAGCAGGAAGCAGAAGTACGGGAAATTCAGAAATTCTGGATACCACTGAGGATAAGGTATTCATCAATGTCTTGGTACCTAGCATAAAATGTCTTAGTTACTAGTTTAGCAGAATATTTTCTTTGAAGTATTCAGATTATAATAGAAAGCAGTCTTGTTATACTTCATGCCCTGTGTCCAACCACAAATACATTTGAAGAGCTTCTCACTGTGATCTTTGTCCTCCCAGCTGGACAACTCCAGAGGCCACTTTGCACTGCTCTCTATACAAACGGTGGAGCTCTGTCCTGCCAGCTTACAGAGCCACCTAAGGCAGTCCAGAGTAGGACATCGAGCCTCTTTCCAAAGGGTGGCCACTGAGTCCCACCACAAGACAGTCTCAAGCCACACATAACATACATAAATGAACAGATCCTGACTCCTCAATTAAGCGGATGGAGCATTTTCTATGTTTACACTTATGTACTAACACCCTCCTAAATAGAAGACCGTTTGCTTACTTATAGAGTACATAAGGGACAGTTAGTACGAGAAGTAAGTGTGGCGGATGTCCTTTCATGTACCTACTGCAGAGATGTAATAACTGGGTATTTTAAATTTTTAGATGCATGTCTCATTCCAATGATTCTAAGTTCCCTGTAAATCTAAGAATAAGTTTTCACCAGCTATCAACTTTCAATATTTAAAAACTCAGTGGTTCTGGAGAAGATGGAAATACTGTATTTATGAGTATGTGTTTTAAATGTGTCTTACATGTATCTTTTATGTATTTATTTATTTTTATTTTAAAAATAAAAGAACACATTAACAAACACATATACGTTTAGAAAATAACACAAAGCAATACAAGCAATACAGAATTTCAGACAACGTGATAGGAAATTAACAATGGTTGTATTATATATTGTTGTACTACTGACTTTTATTGCTCTATTGAAAGGAACAGTTAATGTTCAAGTGTTTGATCAACCTTACATGTCTCTGTTTGTTTATTGGAATAGCCAATTTGAACATACATCTTTTAGAATCACAGACTTCTACTACTACTTATTTATTGCTGGCTAGAATAAAAAGACAATAGTTTCTTTGGACAACATAGTGTCATTGGCTAAATTTTGTTTTTAGTACTGGGAATCGAACTCAGAACCTTTCTCTTGCCACGCAGGTGCTGTAGCACTGTTGTTGGCTAATTATATTGCAAAGTAAATGAAATATAAACGAAATGTAGAACTTAGGTTTTCTGAGGAGCCTATAAATGATTTGCTTTTGTTCTTATGGTGTAACATGGGGTTCTGTTGTTTAGTTTCCCCTTTAGCACAGCATTGTTTAACAAAGAAAACCTTTTGTAGCCCCCCTCCCTGCAATCCCACCCTGAGGTTTCAATTTCCTATGCACTTCACTTTCCAGGGAGAAGGTCAAGAATGTTAGCTGGGACAGAGCCTCATATCACTTAGACATGGATATTTGTGTGTGCGGTCCTCATTCTTACACAGGCCTGCACACACACAGGTTCATACACATGTACACGCACACACACGCACACATACTCAGACACATGCACTCCTAAGGAGATCACTGAATATTGAAATCATTCCTCTCAAAACAATCTTTAGGGGAAAATGAACAAAATACATAGGCAGTTCTTAAACATATTTCTCTTTTTTTGTTTTTCTTTCCTCTTTTTTCTTCCTCTTCTTACTTTATTTTTCCCCTGGAGAGGTTTCTGAAGTTCAACAGTGATTTCTTTAATTAGGAGAGAAAGAGAAGGAAAAAAAAAAGCACTAGAGAACAAGGAGAAATAGTAAACAGTTCCCTCCACTGCCTAAGGGGTTAGTTACAAAGTAAACATTTCCTAGACTGGGCCACATCTCCTATAATGAGACAGCTCTGGCCGGCAAGACTGCAACTGAAGTTTCCCCATTAAAGGCATTCACTTGGAAAAATTAAGTGACCCACTTGTGTTGACTAAAAGATCCTCACAGAGGGTTTTTTTTTTTGCAACCACCTACAGCATTTTTGACAATCTTCCTCCTGCTCGCCACTGCCTTTGCTGAAAGCTTTTTCTTCGGCATTTGGTTTAACAGTGCAGCCTTCTTACTAATGAATCAAAGTTTAAGCTTTTCCTGTTAAGCATCTATATAAAATAAAATACCTTAACCTAGAGTGTTCAGTTTGATGTTTGGTGGAATATACAGAGACAGGGAATTGCTATTACATTTTTTCCTTGTCAAAGCCAAAACACACTGACAAAAGAAGATTGTTCGTGTTTGCAAAATTTGCCTTGAGCTGCTCAGAGAGAAGATGCCATATAAAACCTAAAAATAACTAATGATCAGAATGCCTCAGAACAAAAACAGAGCATTCTAGTAATAACCTGAGAGATGTTATCATCAGTCCAAGAAATGAAGGGAAAAATCACAGTAAGATATTATTTATAATACGGAGACATGTCACATATCAAAAAACAAATCATGACCTGCGAAAATTTGCACATAATCTCTAAAGTGATAAATACACATGAATAATGAACATGAATTGCTATTTCTAATACATCAGTGAAAACAGAAGAGTAAGGAAAAAACCTGGCCAAAGTCATTGGAAAAATAACTGTGTTCAAGCTCAGTGTCTCCAAGCAAAAGAGACACAACAAGTGTCACATTACATAACATTAAAGATGGAGTGAGACAAAATCTAAACCATTCATTTATTTGTCTTTCAAGCTACAATTAAGCTCTATTAATTTATAAAGGTGTGTGTTCTCTGGGCAGCCAGCACTGTAATACAAACTGAAACCTGTAATTCATTTCTAGGTCTCCTCTCCTCTAGATCTATTTCTTTGACTGATTCACCAATAAGTTTTTCTACTGTATTAAATAATTGATTTTGCTTTGTGTTTGACCATTGCATTAAAAACTTCAAAAAATACAACTAAACAGATTTGCCTCTACAAAATATGGAAACATCTACATTCTTAACCGTTACTGTAGAAAAGAAAGTTTTATCTATGGATCTAGGCAGTGAATTAGGAAAGAAAAAACATCTAGTATCTCAGTTTATGCTAATGGAAGGGCCTTCACTATGGTCCATTTACATCTACTTGCTGTGGCTTTGTTGCATGCTTCAGCTTTGCGATATCCCCTTCCTGTTTCCTCTGCTCAACCAAAACCAGATTTCACACACCTACCAAAGGGGCCCCTTCTTTTGTTCCCTCCAGATAATCTTTGAAACAGCTCTCAGTTGTCCCCATTTCCTGAACCTCTTACATAGAATCAGAAAATTTCACATTGCCTTCAGTGGACTTGATTAGTTTGTTTTATGTATGTTAGCTTTGTCATTTACATGCCATGATGGTGTACTGAGCGCCTACTGTGTGCCAGGCAAGGAGAGCCCCAGCTGCTGAGTATATAGCAGTAAACCTCATGGACGGAAAACAACAAAATTCTGTCTGCTCTAATTGGAGCTTACAATTTTTTGGTTGTTTCAGCTAATAAACAAAAAAATATGTCAAAATGCCAGGCAGTGATCGTCTGAAAAGAAAAACTAAAGCAGAGATAAGTGATTCGAAGTCACATAATGAAGATATATGTGCATGGTGGTGCATATGTGTAAATGGGGTTTTTATTTATCTCACTTTCCCAAAGACTGTGAAAATGTCCTTATGAACTACAACAAGCGAACACTCTGGAAAACAACTGCTGTATAGTTTGGGACCCAGGGATGGACATGATACAAGTATTAAAAATACTTTATAATTAATTCTTTTAGTTCTCTGCCACTGCTTCACCCTACCATTATAAATAAGCTATTTTACCTCTGACTCATTCTCTGATGAGGAAGAAAGTAAAAGATCTTAACTCTACACTTTAAAAACAACAAAAATGCTTTCGAGCCTGAAGTCTTGAATTTTTGAATTCACTGCTACTGCTGATTAACTGGGTGACCTTGACCAAATGAAAATTTTCTCAGAATCTCTTTCATCACTTTTAAAACAATAATTAGAGTTGCTCTGCAGAATAAACACCAGTGAACTCAGGCGTGTGACAGTATTTGTTTGTATTCCGCACTATAGTTCTGAGGAACATTTTTCCGAGGTACCCAGTTAGCACAGAGGTGCTTGTAAAAGGAATCTCAGGCTGTGGAGAGTTAAGACAGTAGAGATTCTGGGACATAATCGGAACTTTTCACAAGAAAAAATTTTAAGCTCGACCAAGGACTTCCACTCATAAAAGCTACAGCTGCTCCTGGCTAGACGGAATAAGTTTCCAGAGGTGGTACACTGTCTTCATAGTAGTTTATCCTCAAATGGAGAAAACCAGCTACATGCACACAGAAATATCAACTCATTCAGCCCTGCATTTCTTAGCATGAACTTGAGTCAAACCACATACTTCCATCTCAGTAAGTGAACACGTGCTCACTCAGGTTTCCTCCTTGATATTTTTATGGCTTATTGTTATTTCTGCTGGGTGAAGGTCCTACTACTTCCTTGACCTCGGTCTAGGACAACATTATAAAATCGCTGCGCCCAAACCCATCCCCATTCTTATGTTGACTGCAAACACTTTGCATTCTGCTTTGGCCCTGGAGAAACAGTGTGTGTCCAGAAGCTTTGGGAAAAGATCCAGAATGCTTGTGGCCACTGACCAGTTGTCTGTTTATTCTAGCAGCTCAGCCTGTTGTTTATTATCTAAAAGAAGAACATAAAAATGCAAAGATGTGGCACAGGCCTCAACAAAGTGTACTTGAGCCACTCATCTCTGAAGAAAAACACAGGGTTGAATTCTTCGGATTCCATTCAGAGGCATACACTGAAATACACATTTGAAACAGTATATGGATTAAAAAGTCATTAAAGGAAACAGTCGCAAAAAATCTTGTGTTTGCAATAAGGTCTAACAGAAGAATCTCTCTGTGGGTTTTCTCATGTGTTAGGGAAGCAGCCTCTCTCTCTAGCACAGCTTTGCAGACCAGCTGTGCGATCCCGGGATACTGCCATCACAGTCCTCTTTGATAGTCTCAGTGATAATTACACTGACTTGGATTTTTTTTTTCCTAAGGCGATCACTTTTCAAACCAAATCATTCTTAGGAGAACCACTGAAATAGTGAGTGCTCACCATGGCCACAGGATAAGTATTCCAGATGTTGGGAATCAGAGGTTAAACTAGGTTTGGTTTGCCTTACTAACAGCCACCTTTCTGCTTAAATCAGAAGGACTCGGGGGCCTACAGGAAGTGACACACAACCTCAGAGGTGTTTACTGTCCGCAGTCTGTAACAGCATCGCACTCCACACACACTTGTAACTGCAGAGACATGTGTTCTCTTTAGACATGTGTTCTCAGCCTTAAGTAATCTCCATAAACTTAGCCATAAATCTCACTAGAGCTAAACGTGAGAGTTTCTGTTTTGTTATTATATATCTTAATCCTCCATGTGGAACATGACTCATCCCATATGAAGAAGGAGAAGAAAGACTTTGAACAATAACATCAGCAATGTGTCTTCCCAAATCACGAAATAGTTACGACTGAGTTCCGCTAGAAACAAATACACCCAGGAGTGAAACCCAGGCTTTTTCATGGCTGTCCTAAAATTGGGGTCTGGCGAGGCTGCCTCTGTGTTGTAGGCAGGTATTTGCTGGTGAAGAGGTTGTAAATGCATAGGAATGGGTATCCTTAGAAGCCACTGCCAGTTAACTGCAGACAAACAAGGAGAGGAGATAATAGAAGTGCCCATCCACTCTTTCCAATACCACTAACAAACATTGTATTTTTATTTATAATGCCCCATATATCGATTCCAGACCCCTAACCAACTTTTTAATTCAGTCACAGAGTACAAAACGATTCCTGTAATAGAAAATTATAATTCTCAACTATCTTGTCTTTCTTGCTGAAGTCAAGAAAAAAGAACAAAATAATTGACTAACACTCATAGAGACAGTAGATTTTACTATGAAGTCTAACCTGGGTGTATGTGGATAGGGACTAAATCAAAATAAAAGTTCCAGAAAGACATAAATGATTGAACACATACTGTTCACCATGTATTTCTCCCAAAATCAGCAATAAAGATGTTTCAAAAGAAGTGTAATCTTTAAGAGCTTAATGCAGAGGGGAGAGAAGGCAACAGTATTTTTTTAGAAAGGAAACTAGAGCGCAGAATGGCATATGAATACCAACAGCAGAAAGGCAGCCTATTTTAAAGAAATTCTCAAAGTGAGTCACATCACACTGGATCCCAGAGGACTTAACCGGAACTCTAAAGTACCTGTGACAGTAGAGTTTAGTGTTAAAAGTCTACAGATGTTAATGCTCTGTTTAAGAAGTAGACATTTGCTGGTAGGAATGTAAATTGGTAAAACCACAATGGAAATCAGTATGCACATTCCTTTAAAAACTAAAACTAAAATATTCCTTTGGTCCATCTAAAGCTCTCCTGGATATATCCCCCAGGAGTTAAAGACATAGTAGTGATACATACATGTCACTCTCTATAGTAGTGAAGTCACAGTATCTAAGCTATAGAAAATGCCTAAGTAACTACCAACAAGTAAGGAGATAAAGGCAAGCTGGAATAGATACACAAAAGTATATTATTCAGCCATAAAAAGAATGAAATCATATCTTCTGCAGGAAAATGGATGAAATTTATGGCCAGAATATTAAATAAATCAATTAAAATGAAAAAGCTAAATATCACATCATTTCTCTTATATAAAAAAACCTAAAATATAAATAAAGGCTAAATTAAAGGAGAGAAGAAAGCAAACAAAAAGGCAGACCGTGTAGATGGGAACGGAAGTTGGGGGAAAGAGAGGAAAGATGGTAAAGGAATTCAAAACGATCAAAACATGACATATACATGCTCCAGTCCCCAAAGCAAATGTAACTATTATGCTCTATTATAAATGTTTTAATTGATTAAAAAAAAAATCTGTAAGGTGGTTGCACAGAGAGAGCACCTTCTTTACTCCTGACATGGATTAGAACTTTTCTTTCTAAGAGGGGAATAACAGAAACGTGAAATCCAAGAAAACTAGACTCAAATGAGGGTTGTGGTTTTTATTGTGTTGTTGCTGTTGTGCTGCTGCTGTTGTCTTATGCAAAGGATTAAACTTAGAGCCTCATATATCTGAGGCAAGGATTCTAACACAAAACTATACTGCAGCTGGATTCGTTTCTTAAGACAGAAAGATTAAGAGAAATCTGATATTCTAAACATTGCCTCAGTCTCCTTGATGGGCAAATTTTTAGAAATAATGGGTCTTGGGATTATATCTGCTAACTAAAAGATGGGAGAGTTACTCTGGCAAGAAAAGTGCTAAAATTACTGCCATCTATGAAAATTTTAACACTAACTACTGGGAAGTCTAGCTTTTCTTAAGTTTCATCCATGAATGCAGAACTTGCAGTTAAATTCTTAGTATTTCATAATAAATATGCAGAGTAAAGTAATTATTCAAAGATATTTTATGAAGTACATAAATCAGTAAATGTATAGGAAAAAGAAACTTAGTAAAAATGAATGCAAGTAGGGTAGAAATACATTCATCAAATCCACCATTATAACAACTATAATAAGAAATACATTAATGCAACAAGAGGACAATGCTTTATGAAAGAAAGCAAAAAAAATCTAGTGAAAAAATGCTACAAGAAATAAAATATTTACAGAAAGAAAAAAATTCTACAAGAAATAAAGATGTACCCTGAGTGTTGAAAGATAAATTTTCGGAGGCTGTATAAACTAGGAAAAAAGAGAATAAAAGAAGAAAAAGAAACAAGAGAGAAGTCATAAAAGATAATAAAAATAGAAAGTCAAAATCTGAATAATAAGAGCTTTTGAAGAGAAAAATCTAGAAAATAGAAATGACGTAAGTAGAATTTCCAGAATTAAATGTCATGAGTTTTCAGATTGAAAGATCCCATCTATGACCTAACACAGTAAATAAGATAAAGACCTATAACTAGGCAAACTCTTGTGAAATTTTGGCACACCAGAGATTTAATGAAAATTCTTAAAATTTCCATATTTTAAAAAATCACCTAATTTTAACAACAAAAACAAATTAAATGCAGCAAAGACTCAGGAAACGGAATAGCACCTGTTTTCTCAGATGCACCATTGGAAGATAAAATTCCTTCCAAATTTGCAATTAAAATTATTTCTCAGAAAGAAATTTATATTCAGAAAACTCTCATATAAGTGTGAGAATAGAAATAAAGTATTGTGATGTGAAAAAGTTTCCAAAAGTCTAGTTTATGCACTGTTTAATCCACGTACAGGTAGTAATTAGTCTAACCAACACACTATAAGTATTGAGTATTGATTTAAGCCAATTATTGGTTTTATTGGGAGGATGTAGAAAGCATTGTGGGGAGGGCACTAAGGGGAATATTGTAGTAGACATCAAATTTGCATCACCCAGAATAAGAAACTAAGATCTAAAATTTTTTTTAATCAAGAAATAACACAATTAGTAGATCATCTAGAAATACAGAGATAAAAGGTGAAACTACTCAGAAAGTTGAAAGTGGCAACTTCAGAGAGGTGAGAATTGAAGGTGATAAATTAAGGAATAAAACTCATTTTTGTCTTTCTTTCTTTCCTATCTTTCTTTTTCTTCATTCCATGATCCCAGTTGTTCCTTCCTTTGAGCAATTTCTTTCCCTTTCATATTATCTATTGTACATTTGGGTTTTATGTACTCTTTCAGGTTCTTATACTCGGGAGAAAATATGATGTTTACATATGTGGGTCTGATTTATTTCACATATGAGTATGTTCTCTAGTTGCATCCATTTACCTATAAAAGCCTTGAGTTTATCTTTTTTGGTAGCTGAGTAATACTCCATTCTATAAAAATAGCACATCTTTTTATCCATTCCTCAGTTGATGGGCATCTGGATTGTTTCCAAGACTTAGTTATGACAAACTGTGCTGCTATAAACATGGGTGCACATATATTCCTGTGGTATGATGCTTTTAATTCTTCTGGGAAAATACCTAGAAGGGGAGTAGCTGGATTAACTGGAAGTTCTAATCCTATTTTTCTGAGGAATCCCCACACTGATTTCCACAGTGGTCTCACCAGTCTACACTCCCACCAGCCGTGGAGAAGGGTTCCTTCCTTCCCACAGCCTCTCCAGCATTTGTTATTAGCTGATTTCTTAAGGATAGCCATTCTTTCTGGGGTGAGATGAAATTTCAGTGTTGTTTTAATTTACATTTCTTGAATGATTAATGATGTTGAACATTTTTTCATGTATTTATTTGCCATTAGTATTTCTTCATCTGAGAAGTGTGTATTCGTCTCATGCCCATTTTTGAATTGGGTCTTTGAATTTTGGGGGCCTGATTTCTTAAATTCTGTATATGTTCTAGATAGAAGTCCTTTGTCTGAGGGTAGCTGGGATAACTGTACTGCATTTTTGAAAGGAAAAGTGAATGCTCAACATTTTTTTTATTTTGATCAATTGTGCATGCTTATATCTGATAATCTGAGCAAATGATTGGAAGACAGCAATATGCAATATAACAACTATTGGTGAATTCCTGCCACCTTGTCTAGTGAAACTCTGTATCATCTCTAATTGATTTTTAAAATTATTATTTTTTTATTCTCTTTCTTTAATGGTTTGAACAATCTTCCATTCTTACATCTGGTAATCTGAGCAATTTAGTTGAATAACAACATGTAATTTAACAACCACTGTTAATACCTATCATTTTGTTTTAAAATTCTGTATCATTTCTAATGTTTATGCTTTTGTTTTGTTTTTGTCTGCGATGCTGGTATTTTTTACTAGTCTCTTTAAAATAAAAAAAAAATTAACAACTCATTTTTGTTTATCTTTGTACAACCAGTTGACGCTGAAAATTGTGTGCATGTATAACTCAAAAACAAATTTCTGACTTTAATTGAAAAGAAAAAAGAGCAAAAAATTAAGTACTACATGAGTTTATAACTATACCATATCTAGCCACTAGCCACCAGCTGAGAGATTTTATTGCAGACTATTACTATGGAAGAGTAGTTACCAAGAAGAAACAGTTCTTGAAAGAAGGCACAGCCTATACAAAACATAGACAGAAAAGGGCAGGATACATTCAGGAACCATGAAAAGATTCTAGAGGTCATATCACATTTAGACAAAACATCATTTCACATGTAAAACTGATAATAGAATCTATCTCATGTAATTATTGAGGGGCAGAAAGGCCAATGCACATAGAAATGTTAATCTAAGAAAGAGTTACATAATGTTAGTAGTTAAAATAACCTTAGTTCAAGTTTTCTGTTCCCAAATCTTTACATTAACCATTTCCACTCAGTACTCCAATACTGAGAGACAAATATTTGATTTTTACATAAATTATAATTTCATGCAGTTGAACATCTGTGATAATCTCATCTTTCTGAAAAATGATCCCTTTATTTCAACCCAATCAAATGCCTCTAAGAACCTAGAGTAGCTTTTGGACTCTTCACGTTGATACTCAGTAATTTTTTATCTGCTCAAATATATACTGACCTTTTGAATTAAGGTCCTTTCCACATATCTCTGAATTACTACCAGGCAACACTAAAATACATCTTTGTTTCTCTACCTATTGGGGGGAAGGAGTCAAACACAAAGTCTGGGGTAATTTTTTGGTAATAATCCTGTGCATTTGTGGGTTGGGTTAGTAACACTTAAATGCACAAAATCGGTTGGAGATAAAAACACAAGGCCTTATCTTTGATATGCTCAGAGGTTTCAGAGGGGCTTTTATTATTTCTGTTTCAGCATGACACTCGTTGTCTGAGGGGTGGAGAAGGAGGGGCTGAGCTGGCAGCTCCATTGTTGACGCCTTATTGTTAGCCTGGGGAGAAGATATCCTTTCCTCTGCCACCTTTGTGTCTCCTGGAGAATCGGATAACCTACTTATGCTTTCTAACCAGCGGAGCAATCTGGCCCTTCCAAACAAGCTGTAACTCCTTGGCGCTGATTTCTCATGCTAAACTGTTCAGTCTTTGAAAGCGCATACTAACTGCTTCACAAAAGTCCTGAGGGCAGCATTTCCACGAAACAAGGCTTGCTATTATGGATGCGGACCGCTATGTTGGTATTTCTAGGACTTTGTCAGTCACAAAAGATCCCCTATCTTAATTTTCCTCCATGATCATACTACGTGCATTGTTCCCGCATATATCTGAGAAAGAGAGACAGGGAAGTAGCTGGCACCAAGCAATGATCAGATAGGTAGTACCTGGCTGCTACGGCTCTGTGGCAAGAGCATTCTTCAGGATCCGCTCGTATCGGTGGTGCTAGTCCCAGGCTATCATCATCAGAAGAAAGCAAAACTGAACGTGCTTGTTATGTAACTGGGAGGGTAAGGGGTGAAGTCAGAATTCTGAGGAAGTGGGAGGGGAACAGCGCCACAGCTCTCTCAGATGCTCTCTTAGTGGAAATAAATGAAAAGCCATTCTGTGCTTACACCTCTGTCGGAAACAGTCCAAACCAAGAACACATCATCAAGATGAATAGTCGTATTATTACAAGTAAAACTGCTTCATTTATTGGTTTTTATTGTATCATGACTTAGTGTGCTTAGTTATTCATTACTATTTTTCTCCATTATTGCTATCATTGATGATATTGTTTTTTTTAACTCTGTAATAAAGGCACTTCTCTTAATCAGTCACTGTTTATTTTCTGCACTCTGTCTCCATGGTGCAAGGGATATCACTGTTTGTCATTTTCAGCACACAGGAAGGACAGAGAGGAAATGCGCTGGTAAAGGCAGGCACTTTCCGGTGCCGCGCACATGGTCCATGGCAGAGCTGCTCCGGCAGGCGCTACATTTCCATCCGGTTCAGCACACTTAGTGGGACCCAGATGCCAGGGAAGCAGAACCTAACCTCCAGGCAAAGTTAATCCAGAAGGACCATTAAACTGTTACAAATCCTTAAAATGTGTATGCCCACTACTCAGCCATAAATCATATGAGATAAAGTTAAATGAATGTTATTTGCCTGGAAAAATTTCTTCCCTGTAGAAACTTAGTCTTACTGTCATGTGAACTTGTTTACACAATAACTACTTGAACTCTATTGACACTCTAAAAATAGAACAATCACATGGTTCAAAGTACTCATCTTACAGATGGAAACATTAAAGCTAGGAGAAGTCATGTGATCCACTCAAGCTCACACAGCAAATAATGGGAAGGTCTTGGAACAGGAAGTAACCGCTATCAGATCCCAGTTAAATTCTCTTTCTCGCCCCTAAAGTAAAGTCTCCTTCCGTACAATTTTCTAAAACTAACAATGATAAAAATATAAGCTCTGAAATGACTTCTAAACTATTAGTAAAGCCAGTGCTTGCCAAGCACCAGTGTTTTTTTAAACTGGAATTGGCATTTCTCCCAAAAAAGTCTGATCTCTAAATAGAATTTATGTATATTGGAGCATCATTGTTTTAATTTACTGTCAGTAAATTGCATTAATCTTCATACTAACTGTGGTAAAGCATAGATTTATGTTATTCTTATTCACATGCTACTACACATTGAAAGCCAACTATGTATGAAATATTGTGTTAGATGCCTTGGGGGACAAAAGAAATCTCCCCTTAGAGCTCATACTCAGTGAGACTTCTCCAGACACCATTTCAAAACTTCTAAGCGAACTACACCTGTTTTCTGCCCATTGGAAGAATCCTACCCTATTTCTTAGTTCATTTCCTCCCTGAGTCCATCATACTTTCTGAAGTCCCATACATATCTGCAGCAGAATAGATGGTGTTTGGGTTTAACACAAGGCAGTTACCACTTCAGGATCCCTTGAAAGGAAAGTCAAATTGTGTTTTCAGGAGTATGTGGTGAAGGCAAGCGCTTTTGCTTGTTGTGTGCCCCTTGTGCAAAATTCATCTCTTAATGGTAAAGAGAGATAGGAAAAAATGAAAGGCAAATGGGAACAGTAAAGTAAAATCTACACTGTGTTGGTTCGGGGCTTATTTTTGCAAGGGCAACAATATAATACAGGACACATACTTTATATGATAATTTGTAAGTCACCCAAAGAATGATACACAAAACAGTTCAGAAAATATGTCCAAAACATAGACCAAGGAATCCAGCTGAGGGCCTGGATCCTGGAACAATGTCTTACATGAGTCCAGATGAATACCTACAGCTCATAACAATGCCTCCTATGAATTCAACTGGAGGCCCAGAGCCCACAACATCTCATGCAGGCCTGTTTCACAGATCTGTGCTGGGAAGGCCCAAAAGTCAGTGGTAGAATCTAGAAAGTCTGGGCCAGTGGGATGAAGGATCTATGCTAGCACACTGAGGGATCTGCACTGGAGCCAGGAAGCGAGGCTGAGAAGAACCAGAGCTCCCCCGAAAGGTTCCACAGCCGCCCTCATCAACAGTGAGGTCCTAAGCTCCTCCAATGGTCAAGATGCCCAAGTTTCCATCAGGGAAGCCAACACAGCAAGCTTCTCCTGGAGACCAGCAGTGTACCATCTTCCCCCATGGGGCCAAGAAGCGATGCTCACAATGAGGACCAGAGCTCCCCCAAAGTGAACCCAAGCCATTTTTAGTGCCAACAAGGTCCGGAGTTCCTTGGAGGATGAAAACAGCCAAGTTCATCAGGAAACCCAGCATGCTGAACTCCTCCAAAACAACCAACAGCTCCTTACAACTTCTACCAGCTCACAACAGACTTTCAGCTTCCAACAGCCTCACTTCTCCTTCTCCAGTTCTGCCTCTTATGCTGCTGGCAACAGTCCCCAGGCGGGCCTCCCACACCCAGCACTGTGCTTACTCAGTTCAGCTGGGGGGTTATAAGTTGACCACCAGTTGTCAACCCGCTACACACACTGAAGATGAGAACCTTGCTCCATCCGAGGTGAATTCAGTGTCCCATTATTGCAGAGCAAGTGTAGCAGTTCAGATCGCCATCCCAATTCTTTACTCTTTTTTTTGTCCTTGACCTTGTAGTTCCTCTGACAAAAGCAGGTAAACCTTTGTCTGCGCTTTAAATTTAGAGTCCCCTGTGCAACTTGTTTTGGCCTACAGGAGATGAGGGGCTACAACAGTGAGCCAACTTCAGACTCTCATCACAAAAGATTTCATGTGTTTCTGTCAGCTTCCTTGAGCTGATGCTACACCTATGAGGACAGCGTTCTCTGAGTCACCTGTCAGCCACTCATTCTGGGCCTCAGGATGAACACCTGTGCACCAAAGGCCAGCACAGGAAGGAGCCCAGACAAGTGAGCTCCACATGTGAAGCACAGACTCCCAGCAGAGCCTCGCTAGCCCCAAGCCAATCTATAGGTTCATAAAGAATGCTGCCTATACCTGGTAATCTGAGCAACTACTGTGAAGATAACAATATGTAATATAAGGACAGGCATGGTGGCACACGCCTGTAATCCCAGCATTCTGGAGGCTGAGACAGGAAGATCATTGCTAGTTCAAGGCCCACCTGGTTTACAAAGTGAATTCAAGGCCAGCTTGAACCGCATAGTGCAGCCCTGTCTCAAAAAGGCAAAAACAAACCCCCCAAGAGAACTAATATGCAATATAACAACCATTGTTAATTTCCTGTCATATTGTTTGAAATTCTCTATCATTTTTATTTTTTAAATAAAGATGTCCCTTTAAAATAAAAAAGAAATGCTGTTATGATGCCAGTGAGATTGGTGACTGTTAATGCAGCAGTAGTGAATGATAAAGAGGCTGGTTGTGTTGTAGATGGTGATGCTTCTTTATTTGGTTGTTGGTTGGTTGATACTTGCTTCTTCTTGGAATATACCACATCAAGGACAGAACTACTTTAATACTTATTATGCCAGCTCTCTTATTTATATAAAAAGGTGTCAAGTATTCATTGTAGCAATACTGTTTTAAATTCTCAGTGAAGTGATGGTGGGTCTCAGTCATTAAAAAAAGAAGATACTCTGTTCTCATAGTTAGGGTTTTCTACAAGCAGTGAGTGAACCATTGCCTTTGATGTGTAACACTCCTAGGCGGACAAAAGATTGGTATGAAGTAAATCATGTATATTTTGTAAGTGTGTAATTGAATCTGCTTTCTGAGAAGTTACATAGTGTATCCTTTCCATAAATATTCAATAAAGACAGAATTACAAAGGACTACAACAATGGAATTAACAGACTGAGTTGAAAATTTTAGCTTTCATCATGAGAATATGAAGTCAATAATAGAAATACTAAAATGTAAAAGTAAAACAAATTATCTGAAGAAAGGCTTTCAATGAGGAAAGAAGGCAATCTAAGAGGAATCTTGAGATATTATAATATTTAACAGTTTAGGAGCAGAAGGAGCTTCCAAAAGAAATACAGATCAAAGAGGCAGGGAGGCAGGTTGCAAATAGAAGTACTGCAGAAGACAAAGAAAGAGCATACAGCAATAGGGCTCATTGCTGTTGACAGATCCAGAAGGGTTAAAGACAGATAAATACGCAGTAAGTTTTTAGGTACCAAAATGTTTGCGAGGAGATGAATAATCTTTCAGGTTTAATCTTTCAGGGGGAAATTCATAAAGTAGTTCTAATAAAGAAAAAAATTTGAATGTGGATAAAAGGGAGTAGATCACTGATTAGTTTTAAGAAAGATAGATAAAAGCTGGATAATTTCTCTATTAAGTAGTACTCATAGAACATGAGAAAATGAGAATAAAGAAATGCAACAGAAAATAAATGAAGTGGCCAGGACCTGTTATTCAGTCACACTTAGTGTTTTAAGGGAAGAAAAGGAAACCGTGTTTTGAACTGGATACAAAGTTATATCTGGCAAATCCACATAGACAGAACCTTGCTGTATCAGTGGTTGATGGATTATTTATCATTTACTGATTTTTTGAATGACACTCATGAAATGTTTGCAACTAGAGCTAACATGTATTACTATCAATTAGGCATGTTTCATGGGCATTATGTTATTGACTTATTGATAATGTTTCTACACTGTGATATTACTTCCTTTGTAAGATGAGAATACAGAAGGATTTAGTAATTTGTTGAGTCACAAACTCATAAACAACACATCTTGGATTCAAATCCCTGAGTCAAAAGTCTATATGATTTTTACCATATCTTGTTACTTGGCTTAAATGAGGAAGAGAAGCACAACAGAAGAGGCGAAAGTAGAGATTACTGCCAACATGTTTGAATCTAATTAATGGAGAAACTACATCTTGGCCCAGAGATGCTCATCTAGTCTCTGGCAAATATTTCTGTTGCAATATTGACTAAGAAGTGGAATGTTATTGTTTAAATCTGAAACACCCTACAAGTACCATGTGTTTAGAGGTGGGGCTTTTGGAAAGTGCTTGGATCGTGGTGAGGACAGGGGTACTTTAAACCATTTAGGACTTCATAGCTGAATATGCTGACAGGAAACAGCACCTACCTGGAGGAGCTGGATCACTGGGGTGCACCTTCGGAAGGCATATAGCTTGCTCTGGCTCTTCTTTTCTCTCTGCTTCCAGGTTGTCATAGGGTGAATAACTTTCCCTCGAGAGCCCCTTTTGCCATACTAATTCTGCCCTGGAGTCAACCAGCTGTGGACTGAACCCGCTGAAACTGAGAGTTACATAAATCCCTCCTTTTTTACTTTACAGGTGTTAGATATTTTGTCCCAGTAATAGGAAAGTAACTAATACTTAAAATTTGTTATATCAGAGAAGCAGGGTCATTGCTGTGACTGTGCCTGACCATGTGTTGGAGGAAACCTTTGAGACTGGTTGAAAGAATGAATTTGGAAATGTTTGCAGAGGTAGGCTAGAGAAGGCCTCAAATGTTGTAAGGAGACACTAATGGTTGATTCTAGCAGGAGCACAGAAGACCAGAATGCTAACAAACATTAATCACCACATGAAAGATGTTTCAAAGTTGGGAATGAAGACTCTTGGGAATTGGGGTAGACACCATTTGTGTTATATTCTGGCAAAGAAATTGTTTACATTTTGACCATATCCTGAGACTTTGTGGGAATCCTAATTTAAAGGTGGCAGACTAAGTAATCTGGCAGAAGAAATTTCAAGGCAGCTCACTATTCAGGCTGTAGCATTGGTACACCTTGCAGAGCCAAAAAAATGTAACAGTTTTATAACCTGGCCAGATAGGAAGCATCTGTAAAGTGGGGACAAGAAGTGTGTAGTTTCTGAAAAGATTAGTGCCTTTAAAAATATGCTAAGCATTTTACAAAAGGATAATAGAATATCCCTTGAGGGCATCTCAGGAAATGGCCAGAGCCTACCCACTGCAGACTCACCGGCAGCAGTCCTAAACATTTCATGGCACCAGGGACCTGCTTCTGTAGAGGACAATTTTTCCATTGCCCAGAGGGAGGTGGGGTGGGGGTTAGGGATGATTCAGGCACGTTACATTTATTGTGCACTTTTTTGTATTAGTACATTATAATATCCAATGAAGTGATTATACAACAGGACACAATGCCAAATCAGTGGGAGCCCTGAGCTTGCTATCCTGAAACTACAATGACTAATCTGAGGGTGATGGAAGATAGTGATAGCCAAAGTGTATCATGCCCAGGCTACTCTATAATTCTGTTTTGGTTTCTGTCACAACAGAAAACTCTAATTTACAGAGATGGGGCATTAGAAATGGAAGTGGGCTTTTCAGTGCTTTTCTGGCAATCTCAGCATATGCCACCTTGCATTTAAACTAGAACATGTATAGAGATTTGAAGACATCTCAAATATACTTTTCAGGCTGCTGTAATTTGTAACCTCAAGCAGTTAATCCTCTTCCATCATGAACAAAAGAGTTTGGAAATTTTTTGTGCTTGGAAAGTAATTACCAAACTCTCCTTAAAAATTGCAATAGATGATCGTCCATCAGCTGGGAGACAAAAATCACTAACTCAGTCTCTCTCAAAATTTCTGCTAATGTTTGAAACATATAAAAAATCCCAATGTTCAGTCATCATGCAGATAATTCTCATTTGGCTTTGAATGCAGCCACTTTATGTCAATTTGAACACAGTTGTTGTTCTCCCCTAAAGAGACCGAGTTTGTTGAGTTGGTTAAATATATCGCTCAAGGAAGCAAGTTTTGCCTCCCATACTGTGTCAATGAAATATGCTACCAGTAGTGACTGTTTTTCTAAAAGAAATCTCTAGAGCTCTCAAAAATTGAAAACTCAAGCTACAGAGCTTTCTTTAGAGAGTACCTCACTGTGTCCATCTCCTTACAGAGCTGTACAGCATTAGCTAAAGGAATGTACAGTAACATCTCAGTTCATGAACACTTCTGTTCACAACCAGTTTGATTCTTAAAAGTGTTCCACAAAATTTTGTTTCCTTTTACAAATTCAACATTGGATGACAAATACAACCACAGCCATCTCCCCGACATAAACACAAGTATGGCCATCTTCCCCCAAACCATAAAATAAATTAAGTTTATGAACCAAAGTATCACTGTACTGTAGTGTGGGTGATTATTTTAATGACACCCAGCAAAATGTTGAAATGTTAAGTTGGTATTTTTGGCTAGCCAGTATTTCTCTGCATGACACAGTGTAGAGACTCACGTTGAGAAACAACCTCTGAATTACATAGTGAAACCAGAAAACCATCTAGTCATGGCATCACTTCATCTCTTCATACACCAACACCAAATGACCAACCCAGTTTTCCTCATATGTGATCATCCAAAGATTTGAATAGTTTTGCAGCTGTGGTGTTAGTAGCAACAGAAGTGTATATAACATATTACTATGAATGTCTTCCTTAAAAAGTGTGTCACACAGAATCAAACAGCACTGCCTTGTTAACATGAGCAGACTTGTCCAACTTGATTGCATACCATAGTGATCCATTAATCCCTTCTAACAACTGTGCCTCAATATCCTTTGCTATTTCATCAATTCTTCTAATCAGGGTGCTGATAAAAGAGGAACATTTGCCACCTTTTGACCTATAGAACTTCCCATGAGTTTAAGACAAATGTCCTTAGCACCAGGCAAGATCAACTATTCACCAATAGTAAAGGGATTCTTAGTTTGGCAATGTGGGTAGCCCCTAAGAATAATGCTCTCAGTGTAGATATATTTTATAAAGTGCTAGCCTTTAATATTTGCTTCCACTCTTTGTGTTCATGATTTTTCTTTAGGAAACCTCTAAGTTTAGGTTTTTATTAATGTAAGGTGCTTAGTTTCCACGTGGAGAAGAAGTTTTGAAGACTTCATGGAGTTGCTGGATAGTCACTCACCACATATTATACAAAATACGCTTGGAGAATTCAAATCATTGTGACAATGAACCTGTAACTTAAGTGGAACTCTTAGTATTTTCTGTTTTTGCCCCTTTTTCATAAGTAGATGTTTGTGATACATGATAAATAAATTCACTGTGGAGAACTGATAATATGGAATACATATCGCATCTTGATCTTTTTTACTTTCTTTTCCTCTTCCCTTCCTCTCATCTCTCCCCAATCCTAGCTGCCCTTTCCATCTTCACAAAGTCTATCTCCATATATCCTATCATCTACCTTTTATTTTGCTCTTTACATCATTCGTATTTTAAGGTTCTTATATAAGAGAAACCTTAAAATATTTAACCTTCTGGATCTTGTTTATGTTATTTAGTATTGTTCTTTAAATACAACTTTCTTTTTCATGGCAGTCTTTAAGTCCTATATTCTCTCATCCTTGGGTCATCTCTTTTCTAAAAAGCTTAGCAGTGATGCTTGTATTTTACTATTTAGAAAGGGATAGTTTAAAGGCTTACAAAAACTGTGACCGAGATAAGTGCAGGGCAGGAAGAGGTGTAGACAGAGGTGATAAATAAAATAAGTGGCAGGTTACTCACAGAACAAAAACATGTGTCAGGTTCTGACTTAAAGCCTGCCGCTAGATGCTGCTGTACTATTGAAGTACATCAACTCACTACTATAAACCACACCACCAGATGAAGCTTGCCATTCACTGATAGGGTTTTGATAAGAGTCAGCAAGAAGCTGATGTATTATGGTCTCTGTGCAGACAAAACTCTCTGCTTATAGTAATCTGTATTTGTAGCCGCTCCCCAGTGCTAACATCATAGCCACAGCTCTACCTCAGATCATTAGGTATTAGATTGTCATAGGAGTATGCATCCTAGATCTCTTGCAGGTGCAGTTCACAGTAGGATTCACAATTTCCTGAGAATCTAATGCCACTGCTGATCTGAAAAGAGGTAGAGTTCAGGAAGTAATATGAACAATGAGGAGCAGCTATAAATAGAGATGAATCTGCTTGAATCCTTGTGCTTACTTCTGCTGTTTGACCCAGGTCCTAACAGGCTATAGACTATTGCCAGGGGTTGGAGTCTACTACTTAAGATATTAAAGGGTAAACCCTTTTGAAAAAAATTTGCTTTGGAAAGAGAGCTGTAAGGAACCTTGTTCACTCAGGACCACCAAAGGAAGTACATTCCAGAGTACAGCCATTCAGGAATTCAAATGCCACTGCAGCTATAGTTCACAGGGGTCCCTGCTCCTGCTCAAGCTGGTGGTAACACTGGAGTCATCTACACTATGCAAATGTTAGAGGCATGCTGAATTCAAGAGTTGTGGGGTCATGGAACCTTCTCCACAGATTTCTGAGGAAGGCCTTAGAGGCCAGGCATTGTGGTGTGACAAGATCAAAGTCTCTGTCAGGACTCCTTATGTGGGTGAGAGTGAAATTAAACCTGAGGAGGTCAAGGATGTTATAAGAGTGAAGCCAAAGCTTCTATAAAGACCCCAGGAAGCTATAGTTGCTAGGAACATGGGATATCTGCAAAGGAAAATGACAGGCCAGCTAAGCTAAGAGACCATATGGGCTTCAACGGGCAAGGCAGTAGAGGTATGGCTATGAAAGCCCTTTGAAGCTCACATCTCTCTAATATAAGTCTCAGAGGAAACTTAGACTTATACTTTAGAGCAATAATGGAAATGTTGAGAATCTGGTGACTCCTGGAGATGAACTAAAGGTATTCATATAATAAGATGAACATAGAACTTTTTAGGGGCCATGGATGGAATGTTAAGTTTTAGATGTAAAATAACTCCTAAAAGTGTCATGAGTTCAGAGGTGGAGCTTTTGGAATGGGATTAACCTCTACAAATGTTTAGAAGCTTCCATGACCCCACAACTCTTGAATTCAGCAGGCCTATAACATCTATATAGTGTAGATGACTCCAGTGTTACCACCCGTTTGAGTAGGAGCAGGGAGCCTTGTGAACTACAGCTGCAGTGGTATTTGAGTTCCTGGGTGGCTGTACTGTGGAATGTACTTCCTTTGGTGGTCCTGAGTGAACAAGGTTCCTTACAGGTCTCTTTCCACAGGAAAGTGTTTCAAAGTTGTCTACCATACCCTTGAGTAGTAGACTCCAAACCCTGGGGCCTTTTTCTCACCAGTGCATTGATCCACTGATCAGTTCATAATTAAAAGTGCTGTTGCCTGGCAGGGCCAAGGTAGAAGAGGCATTTGCTGAGGTCTGAGAGCATTCTTCTGGAGAGCCTCCCCACCTTTTCTGCTTCCTGGTTGCAAAGGGGTGAGAAGCTTTATTCTGCGAGGTCCTTCTGCCATGCTAGTTTGGCCTTGAAGCTAGGCAGCTGTGGACTGAGCCCTCTGAAACACTGAGCCAAATAAACATCTCTGTCTGTGTGTGTCAGCAATGGTAAAGTGCCTAATGCAAGTGGGTCCTGGGGCTGGGGATATAACTCAGTGGAATAAGCACTTGCCTAGCAAGCACGGGGTCCTGAGTTCGATCCCCAGTACTGCAAAAAAATAAATAAAGCAAGTGGGTCCTGATGAAGCCAATACCACAAAGAAAATCAAAGAGGGGGCTGGGGATATAACTCAGTGGCATAAGTGCCTGCCTGGCAAGAGCAAGGTCCTGAGTTCAATTCCCGGTACCACACACACACAAAAAAAGAAAATCAAAGAGAAGGCCATGACCCTACAATCATGAGTGAGGTATCTCCTTCCTCGAACTTACTTAAGTAGTAGAGATTACATAAAGCACCAGGAACACTCGATTTTTGCTCTGTCTCCTTTTTGAAATATGTTTGCTTAGTTTTTGCCCTCACAAACACTCACTGAATATTAGCTTTCTGCTCAAGGAAGAACAATGATCTATAACTCTTATCAGTCATGTAACTCTAATTTGCTTAAGTGTATGTTATGTTAGCTGCATGAACTGCAACCAATATATCCTGGGAGAACCGTAGAGACTTATGAAATTCAATAAAGCAATGCATGTACCAATACTTTGTAAAACAAAGAATATACCAATGACAATTACCATTATTCTCCTGAATGTTCAGATTCCAAGACTTCCCAAATTCCTCAACTCTCACACACTTTCTCCTTAACTTCCTCCAATGCAAGTCTCATCTCACTTTTATTTTCCAGAAGGGACTGACTTTATACTCAGAGGCTAACATGTCACCAAAGGCTAAAATTGGCACTTAGAATGGTGCCAGAAACTAAATTGATTGCCGAAGGTGAAGCATTATAGAGATAAATTATTGATTCCAGGGAAACCCAAAAGACCTATGCTACCTATAATACTGAGCTATCACATTTCGGTCTTACAGGCACATATTTTTAGATTCTAATATCTTTCTGATCTGGATGTATCTTATAATTAATGTGATTAATGAAGCGGTGATTTCCACAGAACAAACCCAGTTCCCTATCTGCTTTTGTACATCTCTGGATCTAAATTCATTTTCCTTGTTTTTAAAAGATTCAGTCCATTCAAAAGAAAAATAATGCTTCTTAACATATAGAAATTATATGAAACTCAACTTTCAGGGTCCAAAAGTAAATCTATATTGAAATTCAGCCATGCTCATTTGCTTACGTATTACCTTGTGCCTGTTTTCTGGCCACCAAAGCAGAATTCTATAATTATAGCAAGGATCTGATTAACTTTCAGGCCTAGTACATCTAGCCATTCCAGAAAATAGGGTCTTGGTCATGCAAGTGCTCTACCTCTGAGCTACATCCCCAGGCTTACTGATTCTTATTATAATTTATCTTATTGTAATGTTATCTTTCTGAATAGCTTTATTATACTTCTCCAGAGAAACAGAAATAGTAAGACACACCCACACACACAGATACACACTCTGTTAGGAAGAATTGGCTCACACAATTGTGAAAGATATGAAAGTGCCAACATCTGCTCTCTGTAACCTGTAGACATAGGAATGTTTATGGTATGGTGTAGCACACGTCCAAAGGCCTGAGATCCTGGGGAGTCCATGATGTATACCTCAGTCGGAGGACAAAAGCCAAAGCTCAAACCGTTATATTCTACTCAGTCTCCCCATAGATTGGATGACACCTCACTTGCGCCAAGGACGCAGTCAGTTTTACAGAATTTACCAATGCAATTTAAATGTTAATCTATTGAAAATCACCCTATGGGGCGCATCATAACGTTTACACAAAAACCGAGGTGTCTTATGATCACATCCACATAAAAGTGTCCATCACAGTGGTAAATATGAAAATGACACTCTATTTTTTATTTCAGGTGGCACATGTGTGTGGTACATAGTGATTATATTCACTGTGGCATGTATAACATGTCATAATTCTTTACTCATCACCTTCCCTTCCCGTGCTCCCATCGCTTGGTCCCATTTCCCTTAGAAGTATCCCAAGCTGTAAAAATGGTATATTTTATAACTGATGATCATTGTGCACATTATAGCAGCCAATACAATGTGGTCTATTCTCAAGACTAGCACTTTTGCTGGAAGCTAACTGTCCTTTCATTCAGGGGTAGCACTAGATTGTTTGCTCACAGGAGAAAATTAATAAAACAGACTTTATGAAATTCAGTCATCAATCCTCTTAAGCCTGAATTATCACAGCAATAATATTATCTAACTTACCTCAGTATAGTAGTTTATTTCCTTCGTTTCAGGTCTTTATACTTGATCAAATTCATTATATACGTATATAATACCAATTTAAATAAATATATACCTATATATTTATATATCCACATATTAAAGTGGAAAAATTGACTTTCATAATGAGATATAGTCTTGAATTCCAATACTATCCTTGATGAGCATAATTACTGACAAATTAACTTTTCCTGAGCCTCACTTCTTCCCTCTACAACATGGAAGAATTTCAGAGAGTTGCTCGGAGGTGAAACAAGGTTTACAGGATAATATATACGAAATTACCTATCATAATACCTGTTTTACATTTGATATCCAATTTACATTTGTTTTCTATCTTGATACCCCCAAATTCACCTCTGACTTATTTGAATTAATTTTTAATGAACTCTTAATACTCCATCTAGTAAGTATGACTAATTCATTCCTGTATTATTAAAAAACTAATTTTATCAAAAATAATTTGTTAGCAAATAGGAAGACTTCAATACCAGTAAAGAAAGATAGACTCTCCCACAGAGAATCTTTATATGTTTAACAGAATCTGTGGTCAGACTCCTAGGAGGTATCAACAATTTGTCTTCACTGGTAACTCTTTAAAATGAGCTCCTATGTGTGCAGTTGAAGAATAATCTTCATAAACTCTAAATTAGCAATTGAGAATCAAACATGCATAGTGAATTTTCTCAGATTTTCTAGTCCTAAATGGTGCCAGTGGATCCTGGAGGAAAAAAGGATATTTTATGAAAGAAATCTGACCTAAGAACCTCATTTCCTCAAGGGGCCCTAGAATGTAGAGAAGGCTGCGAATTAAGAGCTTAGCATATGAATTAAATCATTCTAACCCAGGTTACTTTCCCTACTTATCCAAAAGAATTAAAAAAAAAAAAATGTTCGCATTCAGTGAGGACCCAAGTCGCCCTTGTGTTGCACATTGCTGTCTGATTATAGCAGGAGAGACCGGGAGGTATCTGCTTGTACCGACTGCCAAAGACAGCCTCCTCCTCAACAGCCCCAGCTTCACAGCAGACCCTTCAGAGGCCGGACAGGCGGATGACACCTCAGGCTTTGGCTCCCTATTCTTGGCTCCCTCTTCTCAACTGTCTTTCTTCTGGTTTAGAGTGACTTCAGGCTTTCTGGGCACTCTCCTCCTCTGGCTGAGAAGAGGACAAGCTCTGGGAAGCCTCTGACTGGCTCTTTCCGATCACATTCTCATTTCGCAGAAAAATCTGCAGGTAAGGAGGTGAGATTTTATGACTGATTCAATCCTGTGATTGTTGCTAACCAAGCAATGCAGCTGTCCAGCTCCCATCTGGGTCTCATGGGGCTGGGGATATAGCTCAGTGGAATAAGCGCCTGCCTAGCAAGCGCAGGGTCCTGAGTTCGATCCCCAGTACCGCCAAAAAAAAAAAAAAAAAAAAAAAAAAACCATCTGGGTCTCATGTCTGGCAGAGGGGAGCAGCAGCAGGAGAGAGAATAAAACCCCCCCGAACAGAGAGCTGCAGATGTTCCCGTGGCTCCGAATCAGCCAGCCGCCCTGTGCTGTGCTAGAGCTGATGTCCAGCAGGGCCACTCTCCATGTTCACAGCAATGGATATTCAGAAACACTTTATGATGATAGGAAACAACTTCATAGCTGACAGCATAGTAAAATGTAAACCGGCAACCATGAAAGATCTGCTGTGTATGTTGGCAATCCATACCATCCTAACCTTATTTGAGTTATGGCGGGAAAACTAATTAGCCAACCATTTAAAACACATTTTAAGTGCATGGATAGTTTTATTAAGATAAATGTACAAGTTACAAAAATGACATTGAACAAAATAAAATTCGTAACCAGTACGGTTGTTGCTCATGGTTCAGATTCCCTGATGTTTAACAACTTGTATGGTAAATAAAGTATTTTTGTTCATGAAAATGAAGTACCTTGCTTTTTATAACTGAAGAGATCACATTAACGGGCAGCAGAGAAAGCCAAGTGAATATCTTGGAACCGGGCAGGGAGAGCTCAGGGGTGTCCCAGTTCTCCATTTGTGTTAACGTTGCGGTTTTCTTTTTTGACATGTCTCACAGCTTCAAGGAATCTCTGTGCAGTCTGTGCGCCTGGCGAGGTGAAACTCATCCCTATCTTTTCTCCCCTAGGTCCTAACTCAGAAAGGCTATTGTCTCAGTGTATGAACATTTTAAACAAGACTCATTTATTAACTGCTCCGAGACCATTTTTATTTTTCTTTCACATTTTCTTCTGCAGCTTTCTAATTTCTTCTTAACTTATTTCCTTCTAAGCCTCTTTAGTTTTTAGTTTCAATGCCTTAATTTTTTTCCTACTCAGTGATTAATTCCTATTAAACCTTGGTTCTATCTATTTTTATATTTAAACTTTTTATCTTATAGGTTTAAGTAGTTTATCTTGTTCTCCTGCAGAGTCTGTAGTTTTACAATTTTAATGATCCACACTTTTATCTTCCATTTTCAAACTCAATTATTTAATCTTACTTTCAAACTCAGCATTTTATTCTTCTGGAATTTTAATTCTTTTATCCAGTTTTACTCTCTTGTCTTTTATTTTCAAGTTCTTTTTAATATGTTTCTCTAAACCTCTATGGCTTGGGCTTTCTTGTTTTTGTCTCTCTCTCCCTCTCTCTCTCCCTCTCTCCCTCTCCCTCTCTCTCTCTCTCTCTCTCTCTCTCTCTCTCTCTCTCTCTCTCAATATATTCAAAATATAGTTTTACAATGGTTACCAACATGAGTGCCGTGATTGACGGTGATGATGAAACTGATAATACAAATCAAATATTTCTGTCTAAGATGTTTAGGACCTAAAGTACTTTGGATTTTGCATTTGAGGGGGATTTTTGGATATTTGTATATTCATCATGAAATCTCTAGAAATGGGACCAAATGACAAACAAAATTTATTTATCTCTCCTACACATGTGATACACATAGCTTCAAGGTAATTTCATGCATATTTTTAGGATTTTGACCACTATACATCATCTGTGGTCAGGTGTTAAATTTCCCACGTGCGGTGCATTGGCACTTAAAACGTTTCAGATTTTAAAACATTTCAGGACTTCAGATTTTGGGATTGGCTGTGCACTACCTGTCATAATAAAAGCAGAGGACAGAGGTTAAGCCCTTCTTTTTTTTTTTTTTTTTTTTTTTTTTACATTTGTCTTTGAGGCTCTGCCTTTTCCTCCAGATGAATTCCTAAATTTTTTAGAGGCTAGCTTTCCCTTAACCCCATCCACCACACCAAAGTTAATGCTTTAAGAGATTTGGAAGAATGGTTAAGAAGTATCTTCAAAGTTACTATTTTCCCTACACAGAAAGAACATCTTGTTGATTGAGATATTTTCAATGCTTGAGATCTTATACTATGTTGGTTTTTGCAGGTTGTATGCACCAGTAGACAGGATGGAAAGGTGGCAAGAGAACATTCTTCAAATTCTTCACCCAGTCAATAACCTGAGCTTCTTACCAAGAGTTGGTGAGCCCAAGCTCTTCTCTCATACATTCAAAGAAACAAAGTGGTTAATCAGTGGCTGGGCTTCTGCCTCTGCTTGAACACTAGATCCCCCTAAAAGTAGTAGTGCCTACCTCATCAACTTTTAGGATGACTGAATGAATTGATATCTTAAAAACCCTTGGAACTATGCCTGACATGTCGCAACTACTAAGTTAATTAAATTTTTAAAACGTCTGCATTTCTAAGGTAACCTCTCACATTTACTGATGCACTAGAAAAATCTTGTGGTTTAGTAAAACTAAGTCTTGTCTTCTCACAGTGAGGATTAAGGAAAAGCTAATTGGGGTAAAAGTTGCTCAAAAGGTTTGTTATTTTCATTTGTTTTATTTTTTTCCAGTAGGGTCATCTGGCTTCTCGGGAGAAAATTCTACCTTGCCAGAGGTCCCATTGGTTCAGATTAGAAACTTCTGAGTTTTCCCTCTTCTTTCTTTTGGGCATAGTTTAGTCTCCAAGATTGGTTTCTTTAGAGCCTTTCTACCTTAAGAAAGAGGAATTAGGAAAAGTTAACAATTCCTGAAGAAGGAATTAATGGCCACATATTTACTTTATAGGAAAGGTGATGTACTATCAAACAGATTATATTCCTAGTGTATAAAACTTTTTCTCATTAGAACATCATTCTGGTAGCCTCGCAATGCCCTATTCAGAAGTGATTTCCTCTCTATAAGAGCCCGTGTCACATTACTAATGGATGCCCTTATCCTCAGCCCACAGGAATTGATACTTTGCCAGTGTTGTAATGAAAAAGAAGGGTCTTGAGTACTCCTCAGTCATTTCCTAGCACTCAGGGAATAACCCTCCCTTGACTAATTCACAAAATACCCTCACTTAACCAAAATTATCTGCTCTTGAAAACTTGTGAAGTGTCATTTTCAGAATGTCCTCTGTTTTATGTTTTATTGGTACATGTTAGATATACATATGATAACATTCATCACAGGAAACTTGCACCTGTACAGGACATACTTGTCTTCTTTTTCTGCCCATCTCCCTGCCTTCAACTCCTCTTCCCCTCCTTATTTACAAAGACTTTGCTTTCATTGTTCCTTCTATTCATTTTTCCTTTGTTCCTTTCTTTCTTTACCCCTCCCATGTTCCTCTTCTCATTTGAGTATTTTCTTCCCATTTCATATCTGTTATATATTTTGGGCTGTATTTATGCTTCAGGTTGTTATACCAGAGAAACCTTGCAATATTTGAACATATGTGTCCAATTTATTTCACTTAAGAGTATGGTCTCAGGGTGCATTCATTTACGTAGAAATGTCTCATGCTTATTCTTCTTTATGGCACAGTATTATTCCATAGCATAACTTTTTTTTGTTTATTCATCTATCAGTTTATGGGCATTTGGGCTGTTTCTAAGATACAGCTATTACAAATTATGCTGCTTTAAACATGGTTGTGACAGTATCTCTATGGTATGATGTTTGTAATTCTTTTGTGAGAATGCCAAGAAGTAAAATACCTGGGTCAAATGGAACCTCTAGTTTTAGTTTTGCAAGGAATCTCCACACTGATTTCCACAGTGTTTGCATCAGTCTACACTCCCACCAATAGTGGAGAAGGGTTCCTTTTTCCCCATAGCCACTCCAGCCTTTGTTATTGTATGATTTATTGATAATAACCATTCTTTCCATGCTGAGAGATGGACTCTCAGCATTGTTTTAATATGTATCTCTCAGGCTGGGGATATAGCTCAGAGGCATAAGCACCTGCCTTGAAAGTGCAAGGCCCTGAGTTTGATCCCCAATATCGCAAAAAAAGTATCTCCCAAATGACCAATGATGCTGAGCATTTTTTCACATATTTGTTTTTTATTTCTACTTCTTTATCTGAGAAATATCTACTCATTTAAGATGCCCATTTTTGGAGTGAGTCTTTAAATTTGTATGGTCTTTTTTTTTTTTTTTTTTTTTTGAGTTCTTTACATGTTCTAGATAGTAGTCCTTTTAGGAACAGCCGGCAAAGATCTTTTCCCACAGTGTAATTTGTCTCTTCACTCTGTTGGTTTCTCTTGATGTGCCAAAGCTTTTAAATAAGATACCAGATGTTGATTCTTTGTAATATTTCCTGTGCAATTGGGGTTTTGTTCATAAAGTCTTTGCCTGCTTTGCTCATAAAGTCTTTAAGAGCTCTATGTATTCTCTTTTCCAGGAGATTTCATGTTTTTGTCTTAGTATTTAGATATTTCATCCATTTCAATTTTAATTTAGTGCACGTGAAAGATACGGGTCTGGTTTTAATCTTCAGCATGTGGAGAGCCAGTGTCTCCAGGCACATTTATTACATATACTATCTTTCTTCTGGTGAAGGTAGTTGGCTCCTTCGTCACACATGATGGAGAAGGAGTGTGTTGTACTTGTTTCTGCATCTTCTAATCCATTCCAATGTTTCCCGGGTCTGTTTTTTTGCCAGTACTGTGCTGTTTTTATCTCAGTAGCTTCATAGTATAATTTCAAGTCATGGATTGTGATGCCCACTGCATTTCCTTTGTTGTATATATGGATTATTAGATCTAGGTGAACATTCCTTAAACCAGTAGTTTTAACGGGTGATAACATACCTGCAAAAATTGTCAGATAAATTATTTTAGCATTATTGAATTTCCGTGAACCTTTTCTCTCTAAAGCAAACTACTTGAGGTTGTTTGTTTGTTCTGTTTTGTTCTGTTTCCTTCTCCAGAAACTCACTGCCTGGGATCTTGTCAACTTCCAATAACAGGATACTATTTATTTAAAAGATGACTAAGCTTAGAAATATTTATCAATTTATATCCACAATTTTAGGTCATTTAAGTTTCTGATAGAGGTTTGTTAATATTTATGTTTATTTTAGTGTGTATAGACCCCAATCAAGGCTCATTCTGGGTAGATGTAGGACTGTGGCTTGATCCTTTATCCTCTTTGTCTCTGACAGAGTTAGTCATTCCTGGTCAAGGAATACCAAGATTTCTGTGAACTACCAAGGCAATTGGAAAGTATTGCTTATCAGTGCACTAGCTATTAAAGATCAATATATTCATGGAAGTGATTCAAAAATCACTAAAAATTGTTATAGATGTACCTGGTAATATGTGTAACCAAACCAAAGTGTTTGACCCATATTTATAATCTCAATGGAGGATCAAGGATAATATTGCAAGACATCTCTCTAGGTTAATCAGCATATGTTAGAGGCTTATTTTGAAAATAAGAAAATGTGATAATTCTTCCTACATCTCACTTCATGGAATGATCATTATGCAGTACATCGTTCCTTATGGCTGGAGTAGGGGAAGTATGGATACTGAAAAGCAAAATCTCTAGGTGATCGCTGTTCTGTAAAGCAATGTTTAAAATTATACATTAGTAATGTTTAAAATTATACATTAGTACCCTAAGAGATTTTTCCTATTATTTAACATCCAGTAATATTTCACCTAAGTAATAGAGATGATTAAAAAGTCTTTTTTCCTTCCAAAACAATTCCTCAGAAGGAAGTAACTATCTTTGATCAGAAAACATTTAAATATTTTATTCAGAGTATCGCTGCAGAAAGCTGAGGACCGATGTGCAAGAGCTAAGGCTCCAAGTCCAGCTCTGCATGAGACAACTGGAGAGCTTTGTTTTTAAGCCCAAAATGTGATGTGAAAGAAAAGCCAGAAAAATTAAGCATTGATCACAGCTTCTCAAAGAAGGAATGATGGAGACAAACTCAGGGAACACGTAGTAGCTTGGTGCAAACACTGACTATAGCTTGATCTCCAGGAGGACAAGGGTCTTTGTCATTTTCGTTTACTGATAAACCCATAAGCACCTTGAACTGTGCCTCACACAAGGTAAATACTTAATTTTTGGTAGAAATGAATGAAGTGAAAAGAATTTTTAGTATTCAAATTGAAATAGCTTGTCAGATGTAAATTCCTCCTAGTCCAAAAGATAAAAAGTAAACCATGGTTGAATTTACTACATTTACAAAGTTCTTTATGAGTTGGGGGGATTTCCTGAGGAAACAGAGGTGAAATATTGCAGAATAGCAGCATATGTGAGAGGACAGGATCATCCTTTAACAGAACTACTTCAGGTTGGCAGGAACCCTTAGTCCGAGTGGACCGTGAAAAATAAAGCCCTGTACATGGGCAAAAAGAGTGGAGAGAGCTTTGACCTTCCGTGGAGCTTGAGCTGATCTTCACTAGATGTTAAGGCACCTAGAGCTCTCACCTGACATCCACTTGGCTTTATGGGTGTCGCATCACATGCAAGAAGTTGCCTAGACCAGGTCTTCAAGAAATAACAGGAAAACCCGCACAAAAGCATGCATCTCAATAAAAACTCCTAATAAAAATAATGTACTTAGCGAAATAACTTCAGAAGTTGATTGCCTTTTAAAACATTGCATTAAAGTTGCTAGTCTAGTAAGAATATGTTTTAAAATAAAAATATATTAACAGTTTAATTTTAAAAAAGAACAAGTTGGAAACTGAGGAGCTGAGACTGGGCTGCCGGCTGCCACGGAGGCCCAGGGCCACAGAGAGCAGGGTCATCCCACCTAGGGCTGCAGCTCCACAATCCCGGCTCAGGTTGACACTTCGCTTATGTGTGTTGATACCACACAAACACGTAAGTGGCACCATGTGACTGCCACTACGTTTGCCTATGAGCTGCTCTCTATGCTGCTGCAACACATCTTGGCACCTACAAGCTCTGTGAAGACCATGGGCCATGGCGCCACCTTGTCACTAACGCATGCATCACCTCTAACCTCTCTACTTGGAGTGGAGAATTAAGTCTCTGCTGTCACTACCCGTTGCTCTTCTAATGTATTCCATTGTCTGATGTCCACTTCTCTGGATGGTCGGGAAACGTCATCCTCTCTTCATGTTTGCCTTTTATCTTTAGAAGAGGTACCAATATTGAGATTCCATTGGATCCCAAAATGCTGTTCTGATTTACCACTAGGCAATTTGGTTTAAAGTCTCATGTTAAAAAATTTTAATAGTTTCCATAGCCTTCTTCCTTCCCCTGGCACAGAAATATATCTTCTGAAAGCTTACAGATAGGGGAAACCAAGGCTGATTCCTTTTATACATAACTTGATCTGTTCAGAGAGTGTCTGCAAGATATTGTTCACACAAAATAGAAGTTGTACTTCATCCTGGACTTCATCTCATTTTTATATCTTTATTTTGAGTTTTCTCCCTAGACACTTTTTCCCATTTTATATTTCCTACATACATTGAATATATTTTTAAACATTCTTCAGTTATTCCTAGAACAAAGCAGTGCAAAATCAAACAAGCAAACGGGCAGGTATATGCTCGTGCTAAATGAAGTCAGGTATTTCACTGAATCACTAGGGAACTTCAGATATCACCTCCGCTCCAGTTTCGCCATAGTTTTATCATAGAGTCTTGACTAAGTTGATTCCTCCTTTGTTTTCGTTTACTTTGGCATAAAGGGGTATCACAGCAGTTAACCCCTCTCTGGGGTGTGTTCAGGTTTAATGAATGAATGCGTATAATGCCTTCAGTGAGCCTCGCGTGAGATGCGCTGTAACTGCGCGTTATTAGTCCTGCTATTACAGCACCACCTCGGGACCCTCAGCCTATAAACTGACTTGAGACAGGAAGTCTCAGAAATAATAACAACTCTCCTCCCAGAGTCTCTTTCTCCCTGAAACCTCAGAGAACTTAAAGGCATCACCTTAATGATGTAAAGCACAGCACGAGATGGATGGGAATGACTACAGAGTATTTCCTGTTTCCAGATGGGAGACATTAAGGGAACACCTTGGCCTTCACACCAGGCTCACCTGTAATGCGAGCACTTACCAACGTCATTGCTCATGTAAGGCACAAACCCCCTTCTGACTGTGTGTCCAAAGAGGCCTACAGGCGAGACTGGTTCCAATATGGCGTTACTAAAGTATCGTGAGATAGTAATGGGAGAAGCAAACTACATTAATATGTTTAAAAGATTAGTGGTGAACATGTATTTTTATTGGGCCATGATTTTTCTGCAGAAGTTAGCAAAAGCATCCCATTTTCTGTTTGGTTTTTTTTCTTTTTTCTTTTTTTTTTGTTCCCCTTCAGTTTTTCCTTTTGGTTTCCCTACTGAATTGAATGCATGAGTAGCCTTTATTTTTTAGTTATATAAGTTCTTGATTAATTTTAAATGATTGACACATTAACTACTTCATGGAAACCACTTGGCAGTCTAAATATTTCAGCACTTAATGGACACCATTTGCTAGTCAAGGTGTTTCAAATTATAAGAGACTGTTAATAGATCAGAAATCACTGGCTAAGAATCAGTGCGTTTGCCTTTGGCCCAACCATTTGAAGGATGAGGAAGCTCTTGATTAAAACAATTATAGCATCAATCCACTTAAAAGTAACTCAACTACAATTCTAAAACCTATCCTATAAATCAGACAGCTTCTTCCTACAATTAGTCTGAATTGGGAAGCAGTAATCGCATGACATTGTGGCTCAGTATTATGCTGTACTTGCTACCGATTTTGATAGACTCTAGTAAGTCCAGTTCCCCTATGCTAATGCTTTTTCAGCTTTCCCATAATAAAGTCTCTGTTTTTTATTATTATTAATACATATTAGTTAGACAACTTCACATGGTTCCCCGTGACATTTCTACACATGTATCATCTGTTATTTCCCTTCACCCTTCTACTTGTTACCTGCTGCAGGCACCCTTCCTACTCTAGGGCAATCTCTCTTCTCCTTCCATGTTGACTTTTAATAGTCTGTTAGAATTGAGCTTCCAAAAGACTTGGTTATACTAAAGGCTTCAGGAGTATAATTCTTATTACCCTAGTTGGCCACAGTGTTGAAACTTTTTCACATTAAATTTCCTCCGACACTTTTATAAGTTATTTTAAAAATAAACTCCATAATTCCACTGCAGAAAACTGGCAATGCATATTGAGACAATGGGAATTTTACCGAGTTCTCTGCTTGCACAAATATGTATTAGAAATAGAAAAAGGCCCTGGGCTCTCTGTCACTTGATTAAACCTTGAGCATTTAGCTGACATCATTTGTTGGCACTCGTCTCTCTTCTCTCGCTCTCTACCAATAGGTAATGGAAACGCAGCTGACAGCATCAGATTATCAAAATGAAAGGAATCTAACTCCTTATAACTTCGGCCTTCCCCACTGGGCCCCACCCAACCCCACACAGCCCTAGCACCTTTCTTCTTAGGTAATGGGAAGACAGCCCAGGCAATCTCCACGTCATACACTCAGGCCATTCGCAATGATCAATTTCTCATGCTTCGCATAAAGGCAGAAGTAGGTGGTATTTTGCCTGGGTTGGTTTACAATGATTGATATAATGGAAACATTCCTGCTGGACACCTGCAGTAGCTAATTTAGGCTTTGAAGCATGCGATTTGATTTTTCCCTTTAAGCATGCCAGCTTACAAATATTGTTATTGATCATGAAATTTTCCAATCTTTTTAAAATACAGCTATAGTATTTGATTAAAATACATGCTGTTGTCATATATTTCAGGCTGACTCCCCCTCAGTGCAGAATTTCCTTTCTGCATGGTTTTTTAAAGTGTCTACCATTCATTTTTTTGAGCATTTCGTTAGGCTCATGTCAGTGAATGGTTTAAGAAGGAGGGATTGGCAGCTTCATTTTGTTCTCAGCTTACCACTGTAACAAAGTGTCACCTCAATGAATATACAGAGTTGTGCTGTTCATTATCTTTATGGGAAAAGGTACATCTTGTCCATGACTGAGCAAGGGCCCTGGAATTAGAGTAAAGCATGTGGTGATGCAGAATTGGGCTCATCCCTTGTTTGTGTGCTGACATTACTCAGATCTTCCTGGGTTTGAATAGATTACCAATTACCTACACATAGCAAAAGGGAAGCATCATTGCTTGCTGGAAGCCAATCCTCGTATTTGTATTACAAATCAGTTCATGCCTTGACTCACAGCTTTCTTTCAATCCAAAGAAAGCGGCTGAAGCCAGTGAATTGTGGAATGGATATGAATTTTCCCTGGCATTAAACTCCATGTGCCATTAACCAAAACAGAACGCTCCAGACTATTTTTATTTCTGATTGAAACAATTAGAGCGATTTCCTAGCAATATGAGTCCAAAGATATGACTTCCTTGGGAATATTTTGAAAATCAGTTTTTAGCCTCCATGATTAGGGTAAATTTATATATTTTTTTCACTTTACTATTTTAGATTTGGCCTTAGGAAATCCTTTGGAAGCTTGCCCTCAAAGAAATTCAGTTGGAGCCAGCAATCAATCACAATTTCAGTGTGCTTGATTACCAGAGTCCAAGAAAGAGTAACTTAACCATCACTCTTCATGTAAGCACTGGTGATGCTGACAGCAGTTGCTACCCATGTTATGGGGCTATTGAAATGATAGATTTGGTAACAACATTTTTTCCCAGGTTCTGAACACTGAAAAATGGCCTTTGATTTGTAGCTATAGATCTTAGCTGATGGACCTTGTATTGCTTTCACTGAAAAAGGAGTAGTTAGTGATAATCAATGTAATCTTAAACTTCCATGTTTTTATTTATCTCAGAGATCAATATCTTTCTGGAATGTTCCTTTCAGTCAAAGACACTATAGACAAATTCTGTTCATCATCTTAACTGCCTGATTTCTCAGCACCAATGATTAAATAACTTCAGCATGTTTGAATTTGTTTGGGGTGTCCTTAAAGTAGGCTAATTTTGTTCCAGTTGAATGTCCTTGATTATATGGTACTCAGACAGAAGAAGATTACACAACACTAGAAACTATTCAAATGTCTTTGTGTTAATTAAATTGCCAGAAATTTTATCATGAGCCTGTAATGATTCCAAGGCCCTGGCAGGCTGTGGCTCCTTTAAAAGGAGCAACACGCTGGATCACAGCCTCCATTTGCTGACTTAGCAGGGTGGTTGCAGCCAGCCTGCCTGCTAAGGCCCCTGGGAGCCAGGCAAAGCGGCCCTTTGGCACTAAGTGGATGGACAGAGGGTTTGCAAGGAGATTTAAAAGTCATGTGTAGTATTATCAGACCTTGGTTGTGCTCAAACCAGAGCAAGGTTTCTACCTTTCGATTTCAAAGTCCAGCAGTGCTATTAGAGCTTGGAAGTGTGACTTTTCACCTTTACAGCCTGCTAGTACTCAGTTCAGGAACAACATTTTAGGGAGGTTTTCCCTTGATTCTTATCCTTATACTTTCTTTTCCACTCTTTGGAACTTGACAGAAAATGTCCCATGCATTCTTCTGTCTCATGTGAACTTTGAAAAACACTCTGGGAGAATATTTTCCCCCTAGCTTGGCTTCGAATGTGGGAACCTTATGATACAATGTGATAATGAACAATGTGAGATTGTTGGTACAGTGATAGCAGCCAGGCCCATTGAAAACTCCTGCCTGTTCTGAAAGAAGCTGGATGGGTTATTATGAATTGTGTCTCCCTGGAGATTTTATTCTCAGTCAATTGTCTCTTCCAATAGGTTACCCAAAGTAAGAGACACGGGTTTTTTTCAATATTGCATGGAACCTTCTTGCTTGGACTGCAGAAAAATTTATACTCAAAATTTGAATCCAGGTGAAACTTACACATTTCCTTTGGAATCTGATACTATCCAGTTTACTAAGAAATTTGCCAAGATTCTATGAACCTTCCTGTGAACTCTGGGAAATTTCATGCTAGGGCTGAACCGGAAACGAGGTACATTTCACGAAGTGTCAGATTTCTTTCTGACCAGGCTCTCCCTCAAGGTTGTACTATTTCCTGCTGAAGAAGAAGATTAACTGGACTCACGCACTACCAAGTAAAATACCAGGGTGAAATGAGCCCTCCCAAACGCAGAATTGAAGACGTTACCCTCGCAGCATCGTGCCATCGTCTGCACTCATAATTGACCAGTGGCTTTGCTACAGCACAGATAGTGCTCTGTGCAAAGGGCAACCGCAAAGAAGCATCACAGCCATATTATGATAGCATCAGAGGGGGAAGAGGGAAAGAGTAAAGAACTTCAGAAGGTGCTGCTGGGTCCCCAAGTTAACCATTGTATTCACTGACCCACTGGATCCTCTGGTGTGATAGAGAATCCAAAACAGGCAGGTTCTACCAATTTACAAACTTAATGCATGTAGCAAGAAATGTTCATTCCTTCTTTTCAAATTAAGGGTTTATGTGTTCAAAGTACTGGTGTGTCTTTCTTAGTGTGTGCGTAAACCAGGCCTTCTCAACCCTGGTACTGTTGACATTTTTGGCGAGATAATTCTTTGCTGTGCGATTTTTTTCTGTGCATTGTAATTAATCTAGCGACACCCTTATCTTATTTCCGCTAGATACAGAAGAATCTTAAGCAAGCCATGGCAAACACACTTGAGATATTTTCAACTGTCCCTTTTGAGGCAAAATCACTTTCAACTGAAATATATTTGTTCAAATCTCAAACAATATATCTCCAAAGCCTCCAGATTTTGCAACTTACATTTCAGCAAATTTTTCCTATGAGTTTAAGGCTATATCCATAGCTTACAGCAGTTAATAAACCATAGAAAGAAATATCTACAACAATTACAGATTTCTTTTTTCTTTTTGGCACCGGGAATCAAACTCAAGACCTCACACTTGCCAGGCAGGTGCTGCACCACTGAGCTATATCCTTGGCCCCTAAAACAGAAATGAAGACCTAGAAAAGACAGCAGAGGCAGAAGTAGTAACAAAATTCATTCTTAAGTATAAACCTATTGATGATAAAATTTTTTAAAAATGTCCTTATAAAGAAAATATAGATACCAACGTGTTTTAAAAGTTTTGGAAAGCAACATGTGGAATGGTTTTACCTTACTCTGTAAAATACTAGAGGCACACTAACCAATAGAGCAGAAACTAATCACTTGTAATCATTTACATTAATGGAACTTAAATTAGGTAAACTTGAATAAAATTTAAAATTCAGTTCACTGAATCACTACTGCTCAAGGTAAGATCCTGCTAGTGGTTACCATACTGGGCAGTGCAAATAGAAGAAATTTTCATTATGGAAACTGAGGTCTACTAACCACTGCTACTTAGAGTGAAGAAGCAATATTCGCAGTTAAAATGAGATAAGTTTCAATTTAATAAATGAATAAAACCTTAAATTTAGAATTTTGTAACAGTGATCCTCTCAAATAAAATTTAAGCAGATGCCAAGAAAGAATTCTCACTAGGTAGACTGACACACTAGGTGAACAGACTTCTCTATCTCAGATTCTAAAGGGCCTGAGTATACATTATTTTATGACTTTTCATGTAATAACTTTTTTACAATTTCTAAGTACAATCCCATTAAATTGGAAGAAGTTCATATTTCAAAATTGGGAATGCTCAAGTATTACATAACCCCTTGATCAAAACAATATTTAAAAACAAAAATTGCTTATTTAAAATTTTCTTATGCACTGAGATCTGTTCATATTTTATCTTCCTTGAAGAAAAAACAACAATTTACATTATTCTCTCAATATTCTCAAATGAATCCAGTCACTGACACAATATTAAGCTTGACTATATGCCATTTTGGTTCATACAATATCCAAATTCAAGATATAGTCCTGTATTGTACGGAATGAAAACTAAGGGCTTAAGATGTTCAGAGCTCGAGAGGTAATGAGAGAGAAAATTAAATACTACAGCATCTTGACAAGGGTGTTACTGCTTTTACATGTAGCAAAACAACTTCCAGTTCAAGGAGGAAATGCCCTGGGAGACACTGGAAATTCCAATGATAGTTGAGGATAAATTATTCTTAAACAGACAGACATAAACACAAAACTAAAATTGCATCTACTCATCTATTCTATAACCCTCATGGTGGCCAGTTTTTAATTACTATGACAAAAACCCAAAATAAATCAATGTATAAAGACAAAAGCAAGGTTAGGCTCAGTTTTAGAGGTTTCAGTCCATTATCAAGGAAACCAGTTGGTCTTAGGCCTCCGACTGGAGTGCTGGATGGCAGTGGCAGGTGGCAGGTGGTGTACCAAACAGTTCACCTCATAGCAGGATGCAAGGAGAAAGACAGAAAAAGAGATTGATGTCCCACATCCCATTTGAGGATATACCCCCAACGGCCTTAAATTTCTAAAGACTTCAACTCCTAAAATTTCTGTTTTAAGAAATAAAAACTCTCAACAGAGCCAAACTAGAGAGTGAGCCTTTAACCTGTGGACTTTTAGGAAACATTTTATATGCAAACTAAAGTGCTCCTTCCCAAAGTATGGAATCTATTCACAGATATGCACTGACATAACTTACAAATCGAACTCAATGAATTTTGAAAAATCAACTAATACTTACTGAGAGCTTCATTTTGTTTTAATTATAACCTTTATTTACTGTATTTTGTGCTATTGGTAATACAAAAAGAAACCATGATCCTTGCCCTCTCAGAAGCTTCACTGTTTAAGGGGACTACACTAACAAACACAATGAGAGTGATGTAGGAAATACTATGAGGATAGTCAATCTTTCCTGTGAAGATACTGCTATAGCCAGAACGGTTAGCAGAGGTTTCACAGAAGTCACGAGAGAAATAGGACTTAAATGAATGTCTGTAGCAGTGAAAAGCAAACTGAATTAAGCAAGTGCAAAAGCAAAAGGATATCCTGATGCAGGCAATAAGGATATCTACACATATGGACTGGGAATATGAGAGAGAAATTGTAAATGTAAGGAGCTTTCAAATCTAGGCATAAAATAATATACCTGATGTGTTGGGAGGCAAACTGTCTCTACTCCCTCTTGTCCAGTTGAGTTGAACAATGAAATAATGTCTGAGGTAGATCATCAGGCATAGATGGAAGCATGACATGGTAAATGCTGTGATTTATTTGTGAGTGATGAGAAGGAATACAGGAAGACATTCTGATACTGAAGAGTGTTGAACATTAGTATGCATTGATTGGGAGCTTGACATCTTTCCTGGATAAGCTCACATAGAGACCTCCCAGAAGTACAAGAGTAGGCTGCAAGTTCCCAGAGAATCTTTCAACCCCATGATCCTCTGATGTTCACCAAAGGACAATCACAGAATTAAATTATTTTCTTGATCTTTATTCTGCCATTCTTTGCTGAGCTGCTGGCATGCCAATGATGCACTTCATCTGCACTTCAATTTTAGTAGTTTTAAAATACAAATTGGAATGTTATCCATCTCACAGCAATGCTGCAGAGATTATGAAATATTGGACCCTAGGAAATACTGGAATTTGGAAAATAAAATGTGTGATAAATAGAAGACTGAAGTCATATAAAATTGAAGAGACTTCTACTTTTGAGAGGTCCATGTGTCTTGTATATGCACTCATCTCCATCATGGACAAACACACACACACAGACACACACACACACACACACACACACACACACACGCACATATACTTTGAACAATGTTGAATATTATGATCCACAAAATTTTAAAGTTCCAGAATATCACTGAGGAGTTATAAGTGTAGATGCTTAAATAAACATATTCAAGCTAAATGAATTTCCTGTGCATTTAATATTCTGGAAAAGAACATATGAAATGAGTACTATGACAAAATGAAGGATATTCATGAGTGGCTGTTAGGAGATGAAAAGCAAATCATGTTCTTATAACTAACACCACTGAAAACCAATGATCATCTTTTGGTCATCAAGCACATTGCTCCCAACCTAGGAGAGAATTGGTGTCAGTACTAAAAACCACACAGGATGCACCTTACTCATAGCTGAAATGTTGATGTCAACGTAAGAAATTTTCTGGGGAGACATCAAGTTCAATCCCTTCTCTTGAAGTGGGTTAAAATCTGATGCTCAGTACAATTAAGTTCAAATTCTATAGTTACAGGTATTGGCAGGAAAGTGGAATGTCTGCCGAGGAAACATGCAAGCTGAATGGAGCCAGCCCAGGAGACAAGATTTTTGGGATGAAATTGGTGAGACCACAGGGGCGGAGCACCCAAACCCTTTGGAACTCACATATTACCACCATATATGCTGGACACAGCCTGTGAACCTACAGGATGTAATGTTTGTCCCACAGGGTTCCTGTCTTATTTTGGTCCAAGTTTTCTATCTCCCTACTCCTCCCATTTGGAATGGAAATGTTTATTCTGTACCATCATATATATTGAAAGTATTTTACTTTTTAAAGAATTTTTATAGGAACTCACAGCTAAGAGTTTGCCTTGAGTCTCAGACAAGACTTTGGAATTGGACTTTCCAACATTGCTGAGACTGATGTGATTTATCTGGTGACTCTGAGGTGGACTAAGTCATAGGATTGTGAAGGTGCTATACTCATTAGTGGATTCTAAATGTGCTTGTAAGAGGTGGGCCTGACTGAAAATGGGTCACTGGGACTGTGCCCAAGAAGGGCGTTTTGTTGTCCCTGGACCTTCTTCTCTCTTCTTCTCTCCCGCTATCTACCTCTTGGTTGTCACTGGTTGAACAGCTTTCCTCTGCTATGCCCCTCTGCCATGTTTTCTTTCTCTTAGAGATGGCCAACCACGCGATGAAACTGTGTTCCAAAATAATAATGCAAGCTTCGGTTGTAGGTTTCTGGTAGTTTTTCCCAGTAATAGGAAAAATAACTAAAGCAACATGCCTGAGAGAAAACAATATAATTTCTCTCTCTCTCTCTCTCTCTCTCTCTCTCTCTCTCTCTCTCTCTCTCTCTCTCTCTTTCTGAGATTCCAGAACATTTAGATGAAAGTGGTACTCTCGGGAGGACTGAGCTATCTCTATTACTTGCTACAAGCACATAGTCTTAAAAGTCCACAGTAAGGAAAAGGAGGAATTACATAATAACTTATATTAGAGATGAAATATCCACATAAAAAAAGACAACAGAACAAGTGGGAGGTTTTCCTTGCTGATGTATTAGAAAACACCAAGTGTAACTCCTGAGAAGGCAGAAATAAAGACAACGTGAACAAAGGCCAAGATATTAGAGAATAAAGAATGTGACAACGAGGAAGGGGAAAAGGACTATGTTGGATCTACATACTAAGCACAAAGGCCTTCTCCAATAAGATGAATGAGGATCACCTAACAAATTACGTTGCTGGCTTCACTGAATATGATAAAAGCCTCACAAATTCAGGACACCCTTAAAGGGAGATGAGGTGTGTACATTGTTTAATTGTGACAGTAACTCTCAGGAAAACAGGTGAGTTGTTCATGTGCCTTAACAGAACAATAATGCCAGGTGTAATAGTCTTCAGTAGCCACAGGAGAACTGGCTTAGACATCTGTCCCCCTTTATTCGTGGTTCTGCCTTCTGCAGTTTCAGTTATTTATGGTCAACCATGGTCTGAAAATCTTAAATGGGAAACTCCAGAAGTAAACAATTCATAAGTATTCACTTCAATAACATTCTGAGTGGGTTGTGTTGAAATCTTCTCATGTTGTCCAACCCCGTCTTACCCAGGACATGAATCATCCACCCTGTGCATGCTCCCTGACCCTCCACCACTTTGTAGTCATCTCAGCTATCAGGCCGAGTGTGGCAGCAACACCAGTGCTTTTGTTTGCACAACCCTTATCCAGGAGCTTACTGCTGTGTCACGATGCCTGTGTCTCTCAGCCCATCCATTCTGTCACGTAGACATTGTATCATTCTACATCATTGCAAGAGCAAGGGTGAATACAGCGTAAGATACCCTGTGAGAGGCAAACCATACTCACATAGCTTTTATTATAGTATATTTTCTAACTGTGACATTGCATTATTAGTTATTGTTGCTAATCTCTTACTGCACTGGATTTATAATTAAACTTCATTGCATATATTATATATAATGTCATATATATAATTATATATGTAATATATATTGAAGTTTGAGAATACAAAACCATATATATATGGGTAAGGTTTTAGGGATCCACTAGAGTCTTGGAACACATCCCCCACAGGTAAGAGGGGATCGCAGTACTTCCTGAAATCACCGACCTCTACCAATGTTACTTACTTAAACAAAGTAATAAAACCAATAAATAGTAAGGCAAACATATATATTATGAGAGAGAAACAGAGAGACAGATCTGAATCTAGGGGTTTTCATTCTAATTCCAGGAGGGCAAAGGACGTGCAGACTCATATGCTAAATTTTCTTCATGTGTATTCTCCAAATTTAGCAAGAAAAAATACTGTATTAAGAGGATGTTGAATAACCACTTCCTTTTTTCCAAGCAATATCACTCAGTGCATAAAAACAGGCAAAGTGTGGGTAGGGTGAGGGTTTCTTGACAAATTTTTTTTATAAACTTGATGACCTGATCAAAAACTTGATAAAAAGAGAGCTAATTACTTTGATAAATTGATAATGCTGAAAATAATCAAAAGCAGTAGCTAATATATGGGAAGTATTAATTTAAGAGAAAACTAACGGAATAATGCTAAGGAAGTACTAACAATCATAGATTGTTATAATCTCATGTATGGAGAATGTTTCAATATAGCAAGCTTAAAGTTTTACAAAGAAGGGCATCCAACCTTTATATGATAATGAGATTTACAATACAGCCATGAGAGCTGTGTATCAAAAGAAGATGTCTTAAAAGTGTTAAGAGTATAATATAATAGAACAAGATTTATGCATTTGGACAAAATTCCATCAGCTACTAAAGAAAATTCCAAATTAGGTGAAGAGTATAAAAGAATGGGGAGACACTTTTGATACAGGATGTCTAGTTTTCCTTGTCTTAATAATCTCATTTGATATCTTTTTTCTCCGTGTAATTCCTTATAACACTTCTTCCACTGTAAAAAGTGTCCTAATATGAATACAAAGCACATGGTACCACTGGAAGTAAGCCTGGACTACAATCTTAAATTAAATTTATAAATGCATAGTGCTTTTGTTTTAGAGGTATTACATTTAAACCTGATTCCTATACATTTTTCTAAATGACTAGAATCTAGAGTATCCTAGGCTGGTAAATAGATGTAAATTACATCATAAGAGAATAAACCAAATAGCTAAACCAGATAAGGCCAAGTCTATCATGATATTGTCTTTATTCTTCTAAATAGGTGTTTCGTGAAATGATGATTTAACTTTATTTTTAGCATTGTGGCAGGAAGGCCTGTGATGAATGGGTAGAATTTATGAAAGAAAGATTTCAATAGATTCAAACTAACTCTAATTCTGGCTATTAGCTAGAATTGAAGTCAAAAGGAATGAACTTGAACAGTTCATAAACATCCTGTCCCTGTTGGACTCTATTAGAGCCTGGATATCTGCCAGTTTTAGATGACAGAGCAAGGAATCCCACTTTCTTGGGAGTTTGGATTCTAGAACTCCCACAATTTTACGTGAACCACACTTAAGTCTTCAACAATAAATGGCATGCTTTTCCTTTGAGCTCTTTCAGTGAAGGTGCATGTCCAGTTTCACTTGGATGTGGAGTCCTAAAATAATATTCGCTATTTATAAATTCATAACCAAATACTATTTCCAAGCACCCACTTTATACCAGAGTCTTTCATGTGCAATACTCAATTTGATTTTTGTAATAATCTCATGGGAAAGTCACTATTACCCATGCTAAAGCAGATACAATTTACAAGGCTTTTGATGTGCCCAAAGACATTGAGTAAAACTCTGGGAGAGCTGAAATTCTGTAAATCCCTTGTGAAACCAATTTATTCAGGAAGATTTTTATTTTGCACTCCTAATACCCCAGCAATGAGGGCTGAAAATTCTGTGGTGTTCCACTCCTTTCTGTCCTTCACTTAAAATCAGTACAGCACAGAAATTTGCTACAGAAAATTAAATATCAGATGACACTGGAAGAATGTGCTCTTGAGTATCTTTCACTCCCTCTCTGTGTGCGTGACCTCTTTTGTGTGATGTGCCTCCCTTCTTGCTCTTACAGCTAAAATTAAACCAGTGGAAAATGTTTGCCTCAAACTACGTGTTCTCTTCATGAAACACAACTGAGTTTAAAGGTCAGTAGATTAACAAAAGAAGAGAGATAGGCAGCGTTCCTTATCTGGCAACCAGAGAGATGGTACCAGAGGTGGAATTTGGGCACTAACGAGACAGAGACGTGGGAGTTGGGGCGGGTAATGTGGTCTGGGAACAGAGTATTGGTAAGATTAGAGAAAAGTGAAGTGCTGACGGATGAAGGAAGGGTCTGCGGTCTCATCCGGGCTAATAGAAATCCAGGAATCAGCAACGATATGCTTAAGATTTGCCCCAAAGTTATTGTGAAATAATAAATAATATCAAATGTTGTATGTCCGGCATTTGTGCCTCACAGGGTATGTTCACTTACAGTGCCTCACTGCACTTCATTGTCTGGAAAATAGCCAGAATTGTCCCCATTTTACCAAAAAGGGAACTGAGCTCCAGAGACCTGAGTGACTTAAATCATGAGCAGTTCAGTGATATTATTTTCCATTATACTTCTTTTACTCCAAAAATACAGTATCTGCTTCTTTGAAGAGCATTTTGTCTGTCTGATATAAAATTTCATGTAAAAGGCAGAATTTTGATGCCATAGAAATTCCAAGCCTATGTATTTTTAGTATAGGACCTAGGTGCCATCTCTGTTTTAATATCTTGCATTTTTTGATTTGCTGTTCCTTTTCTCTTTGTTTGACTTTTTTGAGGGAATAATTCCATTGGCTGCTTTCAGATTAAAATGTGAAGGTCTCTGTAGTAAGAAAAAGGTTTTGAAGAGAGTTGGAGTACTATCTTCTAGTAAAGTTCTTGACCCAGTGATTCCAAGATGATCTATGTCTAGGCTGCCAAACTAATCTTTACTGGTGTTAATTGTTGCTATTTAAAATAACAGACCTGAGGATCAATGGAACAGACTGGAAGATGCAACCACAACAAAAAACCCACTCAGCTACCTAATATTTGACAAAGGGGTCAACCAAACCCACTGGAAAAAAGAAGGCCTGTTTAATAAATGGTGCTGGAAAAGCTGGCTCGCCTCTTGCCGAAAACTGAAAATAGACCCCAGTCTATCACCATGCACC